>APFE030993893.1:0-14237 GCA_000404065.3 Pinus taeda
GCAACAGATCTATAAAATGAAGTGCTTGGGGTGGAATATTAACTTTTGTAACCAAAATTTTTCCTTCAGATCTGACCGATATTTCTCTTGTGACTAATAGCAAGAAGTTATAATATTTCTGCTCCAGAGTCACCTTAACCCTACATAGGTCCATTCCCAACTCATGAGTGTGACACCCTTTGCTTCCTTCTATGTCATCATGTACATACGAGGTGAGCATATACTCTGCACAATAGCCTAGTGAATGATACTACCAACAACCCAGGCTATCAGACTCCATCCCCGCATAGGTTATCGAAACTAATATTCACTCCATTCAAAAACTTCATTATTATACCTGTGAGTGGTGAGATCATGCCCTAGTGATGATACAAAAGGTGGATTTGATGTCTAAAGAGACCCGATCACATAAGGAAAGCAAAAAGACAGAGAAAGCCTAGCCATCACACCGAACTCGTCCTCTTGACATTGTTCCCTTCTCAATCTTTAATTTGATTTTTTCATTAATATATTCTTATCTTACATTTTAATCAATTTTTTTATTTAATTCAATCATCGTGAGTTCATAATTAGTGTATTAGTTAATTGTTCTTTTATGGTGCAAAATGGATCGAGTTTATAACTTGTTAAATCTATTTAGTATAAAAGAAAAAAATCACAAATATTTTTAGTCAATAAATTTTATAGATACAAATGACCACGATAATACCACAAGTAACAATGACTATGAATTTTCCTTGTAAGAATCATCACCAGTTTTTGTATGTTTGAAAATCACAAGTTTTCATGATTGCTTTTAATCAAGATATACTTTTCAACAAATACATATAATCACAATATCAGAGGTGACTATGAACATGAATATTCTTTTAACCACAATCATTCAATTTAAAATTAAAAATATATCAAATGGCACTAATGATCGATGATAAATACAAACAAAATAAACATAAACTTTAAAAAATAATTTTAAAATTGATGTTTTTTTATGACAGAATTTTAAATGTATGTGGTTTTATTTGATGCTATGTATTTCTTTGTTGCACCTTTGTTTGTTTGTTTGTGTATAATATTTTAACACATGTGATGTCATAGACAATAATTACTTTTAGAATGCGTAGAATCTATATATTAACTTATTAATATTTAATTTGTTGTTTAATTTAATAAAATATTATTTTTTCAACATCATGAATGAATTTGAAGTTTTGTAAGCACCAATATTTAATGCACAATTATTTATAAATGTTTTTAATTAATATGATTTTTATAATTACTTACAGATGTTTTATGATTATAGAATTTTAAATGTTTGTGTTTTTATTTTATGAAATGTATGTGTTTCTTTGTTTATGCCCTTGTTTGTGTATAATTTTAAAACACAAGAAAGGCTTTTATTAGAATATCCCATATGGAAGGTCATTGCCCAAATTTCCTATTGACTTCATACCTTTATGATGATTTTACACACATAAAATATAATATGCAAGAATTACAGTCCCAATTAATTGAATGTGTATTAAACTATATATGTTGAAATTAGCATTTAGTTTAACAAAATTTCATTCATTTTTGCAAATGACCATAACATCATGAGTGGCTATGGATTTTTTTAAGTATCATTAGTCAATTCATCTTTGGGAAGTATTTTTAATTAATATATATTGATAATTAGTTACAAATCCATGTTTTCTGATGATATAATTTTAGATGTTTATGTTTTTATTTTATGTAATGTATTGGTTTGTTTGTTTGTGTTTGTACGTTTATAAATTATTGAATACAAAAAAACATTTATTAGAATAACTTGATACAAATAACCTATATGATCGAATGCAAGAATTACACTTCAAATGAATTGAATGCTTGCATTTAAAACTGAATTTTGGATGAATTTCATAAAAGCCATTATGTTGGACACCCCAGATACTAGAAAATGATAGCGACACACCCAAAAGAATATTACTGGCTGGGTATGCAAAAAGATGTGGCTCAGTATTTGGCACGTTGTTTAGAGTGTCAACAAATAAAGGAAGAACACCAACACCCTGTGGGGTTATTACAACCATTACCCATTCCGGAATGGAAGTGGGAAACCATTTCTAGGGACTTCATAACATGTTTACCCAAGACAAGGAAAAATAACCACTCCATCATGGTGGTGGTGGAAAAATTTAGTAAATCAGCACATTTTATACCTGTGCAGGCTACTTATAGCGTTGTTCAGGTCACCCATATTTTTATGCAGAATATATTTAGGTTGCATGGGCTACTAAAAACAATAATTTCAGACTGTGATGTTAAATTTACATTGGTCTTTTGGAAAACATTGTTTACAGAATTAGGGACTGAGCTAAATTTCAGTACAACATATCACCCTTAGATTGATGGGCAAACAGAACGGGTGAACCAGGTGGTGGAAGATATGCTAAGGGCATATGTAATGCAGCAACCAACCAAGTGGGAATATTACCTGCACTTTGTCAATCTTGCGTATAATAATGGTTATCATACATCACTGCAAATGAGCTCGTTTGAAGTACTGTATGGGCGGAAGTGTCGCACACCCTCAAGTTGGGGTGGATTGGAAGACAAATAGATGTTAGGTCCTGAAATGCTTAAAGAGATGGAGGACATGGCTAAGAAGGTACGATCCAATTTAAAAGCAGCTCAGGATAGGAAAAAGAGCTTTGCTGACTGAAAAAGAAGATTCAAGGAGTACCAAGTTGGTGACCATGTGTATGTAAGAATACGAGAAAAAAAGAGCAAACTACAATGGAACGGTTGCACCAAGTTGGCACCTCAATTTTGTGGACCATTCCAAGTCTTAGAAACAATTGGGTCGGTGGCTTACAAGCTCGCCTTGCCAAGTCACATACGAGTCCACAATGTCTTCCATGTTTCTGTGTTGAAAAAATATGTTTCTGATCCTAAACATATAATCAAATGGTAGGTTATACAAGTGAGAATTATCTCCTGTAAATCAGTCTAAGTGTTTCGCTTTAAAAGAGAACTGACTTAGGATGTTTCATGTTGCAGGTCAAACCGGAAGGAGAAATCCTAGTTGAACCACTCAACATCATCGACCAGAGAGAATTCATGATGCGGAAGCGAGCTATTACCCAAGTTAAAGTGCAGTGGCGGCACTTTGTGCCTGACAAGGCCACCTAGGAAGATGAAGAGCTCATGAAACAAGCTTACCCAGGGTTGTTCATGGTTGCAAGACATTGGGATGATGTCCGATTTTAGGAGGGGGAGATGTGATACCACAAGAAAATGTAAATATTTGACTTTTACTGTGGTAAAAGACATAACTAAATATGACATTGTTAGCTGTTTGAAATTTAATAGTCTTGTTATTATTATTTTTAAGGAAATATAAGAAATGTTTTTCTTGGAAAATGCCGGGAACTTTTGAGGAGGAAGTTGGGAAAAGACGGTTTCTAATACTACAACCCTAACTACCTCCCCTAACTAGAAAGGCTTCCAGAGAAAAGGAAGTGGGGAGAGGCAAAAATCTATGCTGTAGGGACATGCAGAGGAGGACAGAGGGCTAAGTCTTGTGACGACTAGATAGCGAAGCACTAAGTGCATTCTTGCTGAGGATAGTGATCATGCAAGAGAGTTAGGGGGGAGATTCTAGTCTTCAAAGATGAATCTCATGGTTGGGTGGACAAGAAAAAAGAAGAGAATCTAGGTGAACCTCTAAAGAGTCTTTATCGCTAGGAAGATACCAGGTAAGTAAGGAAAATCACTTGGATAATCTATTAAGATAATCTGTTAGATAATTTGATAAATAATTTATATGTAATTTGCTCAGAAACAGGATGTAGGGGTCTCGTTTATTTCTTGTGGTTAGGAGTGAATTGTATGATGGAAATAGTTCTTTTACTTTTTTGCTAAATATAAGGGAAATAACTAGAGAATATTTATCGTGCAGAAAAAAATGTTGAATAAGAAAAATTAGAAACAGAAGTTAGGGTCTATCGTACTAATCAAACAAACACCTCAGTGATAGTGAATACAACCATACGATGCAAACCGAACTCTTATTACAACAACTTGACAAACAAAAAAGATAAGAGCATATTTGAGAACTATGAAATCACAAGTGTAGGAAAATAATTCTTGAAAATGAAACATGCGCAAGCAGTATTTTATCCTTCTATGAAATTCTTGTTTAAACTGAAAGAAATGTTGCCATGCTATTAAGAAGAAAATGATAAAACTTGGAACAAATACAAGTATGGGGTCGATACTTGAACCCTGTAATCATTGCAGATTCTAGTTTGCATATAAATCAAGGCAGGAAGACCGGAATTGAGTTATATTAAACTATTGGCATGCACAACCTCATGACAAAGTCGCATGAGAAAGGTAAAACTGAGGCGATCAAGTCTTTCTTGGCAGCCTGCGGGTCCAGAAGTATGAATGTATATTGGATGTCCATCTAAATTAAGAGAGAGAAGGGCACGATATTTGGAAGATCTTTGAAAATGAGGTTCTCCTATTATAGTTATATAGGAGGAAACCCTATAGTGTATAGATGGAAACCCTACAATATCATAGGATGAAACCCTAAGGAAGTACCGGAAGAAACCTTGAAGGGGTTTCGGCGGCCAATATTTCAACCAAAAGACAAAAAAAAGAGTGACTCGTTACAACGTTGAGAAAAGAAAAGAGTATTATTGACATACAAGAAAAACCCAGATGCTCAAATAAATAAACGACTCTTTTCTAACAGATTGGTCGGCATCTATATAAACCCTCACTTATTGCTTCACATACAAGAACATGCATATAAAACTCTATCATCATAAAATAAAAGAGTGGAACTATAGTGCACGAGTAGTTTAAGCATTGAGAACGTAAACAACAGTTAGATTTATCATTTGGAAAACAATTATACAAACACAGAATTTAATTCCAAAAATTCATGCCGAAAGTCTTAAGGACTCAGCTCAAGTCTAAGCACAAACTAATTAACCAACAATTAGCCAGGTACAAGGATTCTTGAATTGTTAATAAGAAAACTTGGCCAACAATCAAATAATTTACAAGGGATTGACCCCAGAAAACTCACCACAGTTTACAGAAGGACCCAGGAAAATTTTCACATAATCACAACTGACATAGTCAAAGGAAATTCAAGCCAGCAAATGCATCCAAGTGACCAAGCCTCAGGCCAGGACAACTGAAACATCATAACACATGAAACCATGAAGTAAGGCCATAGAATAACAGTTCTCTAGGCTTGATAGGCAATACCTCTGGAGCTGGAATCATAAAAAAAAAGAGAAAGGTCAATAACCCTTGCAATGGTAGCTTTTATACAGTGTAGTTCCATGAAAGTTCAACCCAGAACCATATTTTCTTACGCGATGGTCTGCGCAGGAGGTAGAGAGTCTGAGTAGCCATGACCATCCCTTTATTCGAGCCAACATTACCTGGCCATGCCCATTTCTCTTTCATCCCGGAAACAAAAAAAAGAAAACTGCTACAACCATGAGATGTGTATTGCCAAAGAAAATATGAGTAACGGAAGAAAGAGGAAAGGTGGTGAATACTTATCCAAGTCATATAAATCACTGGAAATTTAGGCAACCCGCCAACTAAACTGAAACCTTGAGCAGTAACCATAGTATTGTAGACAATTTTTGGCACAGTGGAAGGTGGAGTGATGCTGGATCGAGTGTGAAGAAACAATGAGCTGAATGAACCATATCACCAGGGTAATGAGTACAAATCCCTCGGTTCGATGTTCAACCCTTGGATCTGCCGACCAAAATCTCCACCATTGATGACTGGAGGAGCCCGAGGTGCATAAATGTTTTTGGTACTCTTGCCCTTGCCACAGCACCATGACAAAGTAGGTGATAAATGTTAAGCCAAGTGGATAGTGTAGGTGAATCCGGAAGGACAGTGGTATGGTGTCACATTAATGCAAAAGTCTATCATGTCATTAGAAAGTTTTCTGAGCACTGGGAACTATGTATTGTGACCCAAGGTGGTATCATATATAACATCAGGACAATGATAACTTTGATATAACTCAACAGGGTAAATTTTTTAATTTTATGTGTTTGTAGTAGGTACATGAGAGAGAGGGAGGGATTGAGAGAGAGCGAGGAGAATGTGAGAGAGAGAGAGATATTGAAAGAGGGAGAGAGAGAGGGGGAGAGAGAGAGGGAGATACTAGCGGAAGGGATAAAGAGAGAGAAAGGAATAGAGACACAGGGATAGGAAGAGAGGGATAGGGAGAGAGGGAGTGGGGGTGAGAGGGATAAGGGGAGAGAGAGAGTGAGGGTGGACAGATAAATAGAGTTTCAAAGGTATATAGAGAGGGAGAGGGAGGGAAGCTGGCATAAAGGGAGTAGTGAGAGAGATATATTACAGGACAAAGAGGGGAGGGATATAGGAAGAGTGCAAGAGGGAGAGAGAGAGGGGGTTGGATTACAAGAGTAAGAGATCAGAAAGGGAGTGAGTGAGAGGTGGAGAGAGAGACATAGGGGTGAAAAGAGATAGTTAGTGGAGAGAGAGAGAGAGAGAGAGAGAGAGAGGGACGAGGAGATGTATATTGCAAGTTGTTGGTCATTCGTCACTAGTGTTAATTCTACAACTCATGAGGAGTGTTAATGTATTTTTAGTAACACGTCAATATCTAATTTCAAAAATATTATGAATGAATATTTTTTTATAAATATAATAAATTATGGTACTATTATTAAATGAACATAACTATGTTCCATGGGAAGTAGAATAGATGGTGGTGGGGTATTATGTTAAGCCACTCCATGAAGTGAATATCATTAGTTCAAAACTCCAAGAAAATCCATCCATGTTAAATATTCACACCACTTAGCAAACAATAATAAATATGATTATAATTATAATAAAATTTAAAATTTTAATATGAATATTCATAAATTTATTTTATTATTGTAAGTATTAATTTCTATTTGATAGTAGTTATAAAATTTTATAATAGCCCAATGTAATTGGGAAAAAAATTACTCTAAAAAAAATTGAATAATAAAATAAGGAAAATTAACTTCTCTTTGGAAAGTATTTGCAATAACATCAAATAAATTGACATATTACTTTTGCCAAGATTCATTAACTTTGATTAAACATTAGACATCCTGAGGGGTGGTAGATTATGTTTTGAAAATTCTTAAAAATAAGGAATTATTCTTTCTTTAAATATACTAGCAGATATAAAAAAGAATTGTAGAAGTGATACTATTTTTTCTGAATTTAATTATTTAAAATAATTAAAAAAAATTAAAATATATTATAAAATTTATGAAATTAAAAAAATGTATTTTATTTAAATTAAAAAAATGCAAATAATTAATATAAAACAAATTAATAAATGAAGAAGGAAATTTAACTTTCTTTAGACAAAATTTGTAATAATATGAAATATAATGAGATATTTGTTGGCCCAATATTCATTAACTTTCATTAAATTATTTCATATGTTAATTTGTAATAATATGAAATATAATGACATATTTGTTTGCAGAAGATTCATTAACTTTCATTAAATTATTAGATATGTTAAATGCTAGTAGATTAGGTTTTGAAAATAGAGATTTTGATATGTTAAATATTGGTAGATTTAGTTTTGAAGATAGAGAATAAGTTCTTGTTTAAAAATACTAGCCCATATAATAATATTTTTTCCTTTCAAAATAAGTATAAAATTTTTAAAATATATTATAAAATATATTGAATGAAAAAATAATTTAATTTGATTTGAATTAAAAATTTTCAATAATAAAAAAAAAATATTTTAAATCTTTTATTTAAATTAAGAAATGTAATCATTTTCAACACATATATATTATTTTTAAATACAAATTAAAAATATATATATATATAGAAATATTATAATTATTATTTTATAAAACAACACTTCTTCTTTTAGTTAATAAAAGTACGATTATTCTAGAGTTTTAAAGTTTTTGTTGATTAATTTTTTAGCTTTTTCTCATTTCATAGTTCTAATAAAAATGAGTTTTAATAGAAGTGAGTAAGTTTAATTTTATATATATATATTAAAATCAATAAACTAATAGTAAAACAACTATATTATATCAAACAAACGCGATAACAAACAGTATATATTATTATAATGTTTTATATTCATGAATAAAAAATAAAAAATTATATATTCACAAAGCATTCAAAATATATTTTATTATGTATTTAACATATAGCATTAAAAATATTAAATAACATTTTAATCTAATTATTCAAAATCTAGTTTTTAAACATAAAAAGTATCAAATTAAAATATATTAAAATAAATTATAAAATTATAATTACATATAATTTACAATAAATATACCAATTATGTCATGAGCTAAGCAGGCTTAAAAATCATCATATTATTTATCTTCAATTTAAATATTTATTCAAAAATATCAATTAAGTTTAATTTTAAATGGAAAATTAAACATAATTTTGACAAGATTGACTAATTTTGATTAAATTATTAAACATGTTAAAATTTGGTAGATTAAATTTTGAAGATATGGAATTTATTTTTGTTTAGAGATAATGGCAAGTATAAGAATTGTAGGAATGAAAATATTTTTTCAATTTGAACTTTTAAAATAAGTTTAACGATATATTATAATATATGTTAAATAAAAAAGATATTTTAGTTTAAGTTAATCTGATTTCAATTAAGAAAATTTAGATAATAAAACTATTTTAATTTAATTTAACTTGATTTAGATAAAGAAAATGGAAATAATTTTCATAATAATGTTTTTCGTTTAAATACAAATTCCAAGTATCTTTTTTTTGTTAAGATTGGTAGATCCTTATTTTTCATTATAATATGTGCAAGCAAGTTACAACCACATAGCCTAGTTAGGTGATATCAACTTGCCAGTTGGGAAACGAGGTTTGTTGACCACATAACCACATTATACGCCATCTAGTAGCAAAAAATAGTAGTTTATATATCCAATCTATATATACTTGATAATCATCTACACAACCGTGAGTTGTCTTTCTATATATATAAAATACTACAAACTGGAAAGTAAATGCTATCCACATAAAAACTTAAGCAAAATGACTATGACTTCATCCTCCTATTTATCCTGATCGGTCGATGCCAAGTTACCTCAGGTTGGGTCACTAAGAACATGCTTGACAATGTTCTCTAGATTTGATCGGGACAACCATCCTATTTCTGCAGCTAGGCTTGGATCTTTTGAAATTCTTTATTGTTTTATGGAAATTACTTAATGACAATCATCCAGATTTGTTCCATCCCCTTCCCTAGGAGGCATCTATGGAGCCAGTACATGTGTAGAGTCTATTTATATTTAGTTTCTCTACTGCGAGATGACGAACCAATTCTTTCCACTCTTTCACATCCATTGGCCCCACTTTCACAAATCTATTGATGTCATCCTCCCACTTAGTGATGAGTCGTTGAATCTTCTCTTTGGTGCTACCCACATACACAACCATTGCTTATTGGATCAGTTTGTCGACTGGTTTCCTCCCACTGCATTTTCCAACATTTCTCGGCTCAGCGTCAACCTCGCTCTCCCACAGTCTCTTGTCTCTACCCCTGCATTTCCTGGAACTAGCCATTGTTGTACTGTCGCGTAGCCTTATATCCTACTGCGGACAGTGACCTAGAACTATCTTCAGTGTTTTCTTCCTCTAAGGGAAGTTACGTGCTTCACGAATAAGAAACCAACAATTCCAAACCATTATTTTCATAATTTTCAATAGCCACTCATTTTGTTCATCCATCCTTTCTTCCCCCCCATGTAGATTATTCAAAGCCCCTGAGTGTTAAAGATCCCCACCCAGGATTCCCTAGACAAGCCTATATGCCCCCCTCCCTGTGCCAATAATGGCTACAATTTTGGCCACAAATTGTGTGGTTGCCCACAGACCCAAACGCCCGGAAGCCGACTCGAAAGGAGCGCCGCTCCTTCTTCCTAGTTCCCCTTGTTGATTGAAATCGTCCGATGTCCCCCTGACTGCCTCTCTATCATTATTTCCTCTACTCACCCCAGCCTCACATCTTCCGAGCCCCTTTCTCAACCAAGTATCCCTCCCTTATTTTATGAAGCATCCCTTGCCCCTAGTGTCAGCTAAAGCTGGCCTAGCTAGCTTTCCCAACATAATATTCCCTAGCTTCGGAGGGCTCTTTTCCTAGACACCCACCCCCTACTCACTCTCTTTAAAGCCTAGGTGTTCGCCCTCATGGCCCCAGACATCCACAGCGCCCAAGCCTTCATGCCTCATTCCAGGACATAGAATGGAATTACCTCTATAGAAATTAATGCTACCTTACACTTTCCCTTTAAGTTTTCCAAGAAGAATAACATACAAGTTTCATTTAGCCATCAGCCTTCCCTACCAATCCCTATGCTCCCCATCAGTTAGAGGAGAATGCAAAATCCTAGTGAAACCGAAATAGATCCCTTGCATGAGAATAAATTTCCCAAGTGCAGTAACATCCCTACATAACTTCTACAGTTGCGATGAATATTGCCACTGTTCACATCCAAACTCTTCCCATAACTTGAGATTCTCTCTCTCCCCAACCTCTTGCCCCCATGCAGTCCGAATTCAACAAACAAGACATTGAGGAGCACAATGAAGTGCAGGCAAAGAACATAGCTATTAACCACTACTTGGGATCATTGAGCCTCTTCACCTTCTAGAAAATGTTGCTCCACCTTATTTTTTGTATCCTCTTTGTTAGCTTCGTCCTTCATACTAATGCTCTTTTCTGTCAAACACCTCTTACGCATGTGCATGCCACCTTGCTTATTTCTTATCATAATCATGCAGACCGCCACCGTGCCCTGTGCTTTGAGCATGCAGGAGGCAGTGGCATAATGGATTTTTTAAAATGATTCGGGATGTTGGATATGTGCCCAATAGTGTTTCCCTTTATGTTGTTATGCTACATTAGATATTTCTCTCATATACTACTTATTAGATAATTACACCAAAAATGTTCCATTTTGAAATTGGTGAGGCTAGACATTAGTCTACCCTTTTCATCTTCTTTTAACATTTATCACTTTGATGTTCTACCAATTTGTTCAAACCTTTCATCTCCTTTTAACACCTATCTATCTATTGTTTGGTCATTTAGTGATATATGTTCAAAATTTGATTAGAATGCTTTATAGCGGTTCCAGAACGATTTCTCTAGACCATAATGTGTTTTGCTTAAGCTGTTTAAAGAACCATCTGGCTTGATAACATCACAAGAAAACTGACTTTTGCAGTGAGTTTCTGAAGTAGAATCCCTTCGTTCAAAGAAGTTTCAGGGAAACATTATTCTGAGTTGTGGATATGTGGTTGAAAATGCATGGATAAAAGCGGCACACGTACTCATTACATCAATGAATTTCTTAGGTGCTCACATCAGGTACCATATGACATGTCAAAAGAAGGGTGTAGCATAGATCCAGGAATATCAAGTTGTCAGAGTCCAAGATTGGCGACGATCAACAATCATCATTCAAATAGGGCTAGGGAAGATCAAGTTCTCAGAGTTCGAGAATGGTGACAGTAAGTAGTCAAATTTAATGGGAACTTATATCATTTTTTTTGTTTTGAATGAAAATGTATATGTAATGGTATGAAACATAATATCATTTTTTAAGTAATTTAGACATCTAGGAAGAATTGAGATACATGTTTAGTTTCCAAAGAACAAAGTGGATATTGTGAATGACAATAGTGATAGTTGGAAGAAACATTTGATAACCCTCTATAACAAAAGGAAGGGTGGTCAACGTTTTTCTCCATAAAATAAGAGGTAACAAAGTAATTTTAACTGCTTTTCTTTTAAGTATTTATAGTCTTTTTGTTTCTGAAAAAAGGGTACTCACTACATCAATAGATTTCGTTTAATTCAATACTTTTCTCCTAAAAATGGTTTGCTCAGAACACTGATCTATGTGTTCTGTTTTAATGTTTAACCAAATTGATTATTTCGATATTGATTTTGATTTTGTGTAATGTGTGGGTGGCTCTTGATTTTGTGTGATGTGTTGGTAGTTCTATTTATGCTTTATTTGGGAGTTGTCAGTAGTCAAAACTTCTCATTAATGTAAAGTGGTTAAGTGATTTAAATAAAATTTAAATAATTTTTATGTTTATTTATTTATTTATAAAATATAAATAATTTTATGTTTATTTATTTATTTATAAAATATAAATAATTTCATGTTTATTTATTAATTATTGATAGCAATCATTAAAAAATAAAAATAAAAAATAAAGCACCCACAAAACACATTTGAAGTGATGAAATTATTAAACAAGGAAAATAAGGGCAAAAAGACATGGTATATGCCAATTTTAAGAAGTGAAAAGTTTCCAACATACCCATTAACATGGTATATTATGATTCCTTGAAATCTCATGATCCCTTTTAATTATTAAAAGATTTATAAAATTACATTATTTTTAACATTAACTTACATTCGTTTATGCAAAGTAATAAATTTTTAAATTTTAAATTTTTATTTATATTTTCCATACTTAGAGAGATTATCAATGTTATGTTTAAATATTAAAATTTCAATTTCAATGTTAGGCTTATATATTAAAATTTCAATTTCAATTTTTTATTGTTTTATATTTATATTTATCATTTGTAATTTAATAAATACTTAATATTATAAATAAACGTAATATTTTTTTTTTATATGAATAAAAAATTTAATATTTAAAACAATAAATTAAATAATTTAATTAATTTTTAATATAAATATTTATAGTAATTTTTTTTTTTGTATGTAGAATTAAATCTAATTATTATTATAATTTTTTGATGTCTAATAAACCCCAAAAGTGTTATAAGTAGATAATTGTTTAATTTTCTTAAATGTGAAGGACATATAAAAAAATAAAGATGATGATGGTTCTCCTCCATGTAAATTGATAATTTAATTATGATAAGTTTTTGTTTTTTCAAAGATAAAAAATAAGCCTTAGGTTAAAGTGTAATTGGACTTAGTATTTGATTTCATGCATAGAAGTAAAGAAAGCTGTTATTCCAAAGAATAAGATCTTATTGTTATTGCCATAAGAATGACAAGGAAAAACAAATTGTGTTTTAGTTTTAGAATAAGATGAAACATTGTGTTTGAATAACTAAAACCGAATCTTTCTTAAAAAAATAAATAAATTAATATAATCCAAAATATAAAAGCACCATGCCATAACCAATCTACCCTATATAAAATATGGTAAGAAGTGGGAATGTAGAGAATGACTTGATTCTTGTGTGTAGATTTAATTTAGTTATGAGTTTATTTTTTACTCTATTCTTGAAGAGATGATCTTCCAAATATTCTATTCTTTGAGTATATCTTTGTACCTTTTAAAACAATTGTTAATATAAATCTGTTATCTTTTCTTGCTTTTAAAAAAATTACTTAATATACAGTGAATTTGAATTCAAATTTAAACTGGAAATATCATTTAACAACTAGAAACTGTGTTCTCACCTGGTTTTGAAAATCAAATTGTAATTAAATCAGCACTCGAGGACAAGGATGATTATAAGAATGACACACTTCATTACAAGAACGACATCCAAGGGTTCTGACAGATGATAGTTGGAGGATGAAGAAATTTTATGTCTCCAGATTATAACTCTCTCTCAATCGAAGGGACAGGTATAAGAGACATATTTGTAAACTTTAAAACACAGGCAATGTGCGATATTTACCGCCAATGGAATCGATGAGAATTTTGACCCGTTTCTAATTATGATAAAAGAATGGCAACGTTAATTATGATAGAAGAATGGCAACGTTTGATAAAAAGAACTGCACCCACGGTTCTGAAAGATAGTCGTTGGATGATAAACAACTCGTAATTATAAATATCTCTCAATCCGACGACGCTCTAGCCGAAATCGTATTGTTATGGGGACAGCTGTGATAGATATATAGGAGATATATAAGGGGAGTGTGAACATCACAACGTGCCATAATTACAACAAAGTGAATGAAAGAGACTTTTCAACGATTTTTTTATTATGATTTGATTACAAGAAAGGCATCCAAGGGTTTCTGACAGATAGTCTTTGGAGGATAAAGAACTTTCCAGCTTTCTCATCAAAATGGTACCGGGTATCCAAGAGATGTCACAGATATATCGGTGGAGTTTACAAATCACAACATGCTTCATTTACCATCCATTGAATAGAGACCCTT
>APFE030993895.1:0-26444 GCA_000404065.3 Pinus taeda
TTCTCTAATCCTTCGATCCCTTGGTAGCCTCTTCCGCTCCACATTACCCTAGACATCAATGGATTCGCATAACTCGTTTTTCACATAACAACATTTTAATCCATGTATTTAATGATTTGATGTACTTACCTCACGGTCCTTTGAGGAAACGTCTTTCAGCTTCGTTGTAGCTGACAGTTGTGTCTATCGCGAATTCAATGATAAACCCTCCTATTATCCGATCCAACCAATGATCTACGGCCCACGCGAGCTTATCTTTAGATGCCTCTAGCCTACGCACTAACTCTGGCGTCCACACTATTGGTTGATCAAGCTTACACCTTCCTGTGTTATTTACTAGCCTCGTGAGCCAATCATATAGTTCTAACGAGAAAGATACAAAGAAGATCTCGTGGATTTCTATGTATATATAACAATCCTGCCACCTCTCCTTAGATGTCTGTGGGTTTTTGTTTTCCTGTACCACAAACTCGTGAAGCTTCTGATCCAACCAATCCTCAATCTCTTTTTCATAGGATTTTAGTGTTCTAACATCAGACATCCATTTAGGTAGATCCCAGTCCCGACAACGGAACCATTTGTTGGCTTATTGGGCCCTGACCCAGGTTCGAAAGAGTTTTTAGCCAAACAAATCTCGTACTACCAGCCCTTTTAGCAACAACCCACGGAGCGCAGACTAGAGTCTCACCCGAGACAGTATGGGAGGGTGTTGGAACTAGGTTTCCGCACCCTAGGGATGTCTTGATGAGGACTGGAGAATTCGCAACCCGATCTACGCACTTCTGCTATTCCGCGTAGCAGTCTTGACTTCACAAAGATCCTTGAAGGGGAGTTTCTTAGATCCTTAGTCTTATTATTATTATTATAGATCTGATCTATTCTTTAAGGTCTTTAAGCAAACATTTAACAATTAAACCTAGTGTGCGCAGTCATAATTTAAATATACTTCATAAAACCATAACATAAGAATAAACCTTAAGATCGACGATCAGATACACAATATTTCAAAAACACTTATCTTTATTGATATTCCGTTCAGTACATTCCACTTTCCGCCCTGCGCACTCAGTTGCAGGGGTCCGCGCACACAGCTGCAGACTCTACCAAGCCTCTGCGCACATAGCTGCAGAGCCCCTTCTACCCTTTACTACCCTCGGCTCAGACTTACAGACTCAGAGCTCTTTCGCTTTCACAAACCCATACACTTTAGATCTTTGATCTAGCCACTATCAAGAACTACTTTCTAAACCTAGATCCTTGCTCTATTTATACATTTCCCGACACATCCTAGATTAATCTATAATATTTTAGGGCGAACTACCCTTCGACTTTACCCCTTACATTTTGCGCTCTACGCACTTCGCAAAGCTTTTACCAAACTTTTACCCAAAATTGCGGGCTTCAGCCCCAAAACCGTTACGCGGGGAATCCAATACCCAACATATATCAATGATGAAACAACTATTAAAGCCACATAATGACAAGCACATTTGCTCATCAAAATACCAAAGGAAAAGGAGCTCTTATTAAAATATGCAAATCCAACCAGTTAAGGGACTTTCACGTACCACCCGACCATAGATTGGGCTGAACCAAATCTCTCTTTGAGCCACTCACCCCCACGCCATTTTCCAAGCGTGAATGTGGGATCTCATGAAACAAAATCAAACAAAACGAAACCAGGGCTTCCAAAGGCCAAACCACCTCAACCCTCATCCAGGGGTTCCACCTCATAGTCGGACATCACTAACCATCACTAGATTAGTCTCTACCCAAGCTGTCAAAGGCTCCAGAGTGTTTTTCCAACTAGGGCTGTAACTCAACCCACCAAGCGCTCCAGAGTGTTTTTCCAACTAGGGCTTCCAGGACTAGTAACTCAACCCACCAAGGGCTCCAAAGTGTTTTTCCAACCAAGGCTTCCAGGACTAGAAATTCAACCTAAGTTGTTACAGGGATTCTAGAGTGTTTGTCCAACCAAGGCTCTAAGAACTATTAACTCAACCCACAACCATAAGGACACATGAGAACCAACAAGAAAACAAAAGGAAAGAAGCCCACAACACCATGACTATCCCGGAAATGGCAAGGTTAGGCAAAACCATTGTCAATCCAAGCAATCCTCCATGCCAATGACATATCATAACCAAGAAATCACATGCATGTCAAAACTAGCAAGGAAATCACACATGCAGTTCGACACCTGTAAGCAAAACCCATTGTAGCTGCTGATCCAATTGTCTTATTGCGCTTCCCTGCTTTTCCTTTGCCTCCTTGCTCCAAATCCCAAGTATGCCACACTCCTCCAGGAGTGCTCCAAAAAAACTCTCTGTGTCCAAGAGTATGAGAGAGAGAAAATAGAAGAGAGAGCTCCAAGCAAAAACTGACAAAAGGTTCTAATTGATCCTCAAAATCGTTTTTATCATTGAGACCTCTAATTTATTCATTTTCCTCCAATTTCCTCCTCACATGCAACCTACGACTTTTCACCTTTCTATTCTCCTATTTTCCTTTATTTTCGTAAATAAATGCCAATTAATGCCTCTTTGCCTTTGCGAATGCCTTTGCTAATTTCCTTAGCCATAATAAACCAAAATGAACACCCACCAGGACGTTTTCCCACCATTCAACTTGGAATACGTGTCCCATGACCTTGGTCTTATATTTTTTACATGGGAATTCAATGAGGGGCTATTACACCAAAGGAAGAGAACACAATATTGTCTGGAGTATTTGCTTGAAGTGGGTTGCCCTCTTCATTCCCATGCACAATTCCCTTTGCATGCTTATATGGACCATGAGGAGAGGTCGTTGCTCTAGTAAGATGCTCCTTAGGAAGAAGGAGAGGAGCGAATCTTGGTTGAAAAAACTGAGAAACGAAAGGATGTTGAGTAGCTGAAAACTGACTTTGAGAGGGGTCTTTTAAGGCCTTCTTCTTCTTAAGAGGAAAATCGCAAAATTTCATAGTATGGCCATATTTGTGACACCTTAGGCAACGAAAAGGAACCCCCTCATAGTCCAATGGTTGAGGACTAATTTTGCCTTCTTCCATATCAAGATATTTAGATAACCCTTCCCTTAAGTCGATATTTACCGACACCCTAGCCATTGATTTGCCTTTTGCATGCAAATAAGAAAAATTTGCTTCCAAATATGAAACCAGATTGTTGCCCATATCTTGGAAAATCTCTAGCTTCCACAAATTTAGGGGAAAACAAAGTAGATGAATCCATACAAGGACCATATTTAATTGTTCCTGATTCACATCGAAAAGAGGGGACCAGAACATAAAAATAACTTGTGTGAAGTCTATATTCCAGACACACTGTGAGATTGCGAGAGCTTCCTCGAGGGAGTGAAAATCATTTTGGATCCAACCCTTTGAAAGAAGGAAAATTTTAAGTGATTTTGAAACAAGGGGGCTTACTTCTGTAGCCATCCAATCCTCCAATGTTTTTATGTTGAATTTCCTACCTTGTGTCCTTCCAACCAGCGTCCTTTACGCCATTGTCACTACCTGATGCATCCTCACATCCACCCCCAACTTTAACTTTGCAGAGGGTTCTTTCCTTTTTATAACCCTATCCTTCTTTTTTCGTGCCCCTTAATTTGGATCCCCAGTTTGTGGGCTGTTTGAATCCTCAACAATTGGTTCTTCCTGCCCTTGGCCTCTAACTCTTGAACATCTAATTGCCTGTGCCTTGATATCAATGGCATTTGGGGAGAGGGGTTAGGAAAGGGACTTGAAACTGATTGAAAACCACCAGACTCCACCTGAATAGAACCAATCCGGTAAGGCACAAAATGTGAGGGTGGAAAAAGTTCTCCAGTAAACCTAACTTTAGTTAAACCTTGACCATTATGCAAGAAAGGGACATTTACCTTGGGTAAATCAAGTTGGCCCAACCGTAGAGAAGTTTGCAAGTCACCATAAAGCGGTGAAACAATAGGGGAAAACCCCCAAAGACTATTTGGAAAACCTCCATCACTTACCTAACAAGGTGGAGGAACAAAAGAGATTTCCAAAGGCCATGATAAAGGGGAAACTAACTTGATCGACCACAAACCTTTGGACCATGCCTCCATCGTGGCAACGTCTCTTAAAGGTACAAAATGCCAATCCAATCCCCCATGAGTTTGATCCCTGCCAGCCCTAGAATCTGTGAGTGTAAGAATATTGGTGAAAATAGGACCACCTTCAATGCTCACTGTATCATAGTCAACCTCTTCTTCCTTAGCCATGTTAACTCCTTCGTGAACGCTGTCGGATCAACTGCTGGTAAACCCACACCGCCTAACTGCTTCAAGGAAAAAAACATACTGTTTGAAGAAAATATCTGCCATCTGCTTCAAACCCTAGCCATCGTCCCATTGTGAATTCATTACATAAAATAACATGTCATTATATTCATTAATACATTATATAAAGTGCAATTATTAATTAATTACATACTAAAACAACTATAATCCTCATGTCCATTATATGCACTTGTTATGACACAATTACACTTAAGGTGACTTTTAACCATTAGAAATCTTAGTCATGCACACCCTATGGATGTTTCTCTATCCAACAAAAATACCATAAATTCAAAATATTAATCATTACTTAAAATATCATATTGAAATACTAATCTCTACTTAAAAGATGAGATTAAAATACTAATATTTACTTAAAAGATTAGATTAAAATATTAATAGTTACTTAAAAGATGAGATTAAAAGATTAATAATTTACTTAAAAAATAGATTAATTTTTACTTTGAAAATTATATTAGGATATTAATTTTAAATTAGATTAATCTTTACTTAAAAGATTAGATTAAAATATTAATCCTTGCTTAAAAGATTAAATTAAAAGATTCATGATTACCGAAACTGATGGGATTAAATTTGAATTTTCTAACTGTATGATCTCGTACATTTGTGACAAGTGCCGCTTTTGTTGTCGGCTTATAAAATGCAGGGGACGTTGCAGAGACACGCGCGGGAATAGAACCTCGGTCAGAACAGATGTTTAACTAGGAATTTCAAAGGCAAATCAGATAATCGGAATCACAGCTTCCCATCACAATTTTAAGTTGAAGAGAAAATATAATAGGAGAATAGTGCATTGTTTTGCCCTGTCGCTGAAGTCTCTGAACCATGTTTCTCTAGGCTGCAGATAGATCTGAGGATTCCATCAAAGTTTTGTTCACGTCAAGAGACCAGAATCATTCGCCTTCAATGGAGCCAGGTAACTTTAATATGTTTTCCATTACGATCCCATTGTATATACAGAGCAACATATTTGTGATCCGTATTTAATTGAGTTGCGCTGTGTGTCGTCTGTTAACGATGCAGGTTGTTTAATTACGGAACAGGCATTCATCTTTTGCAATCTGTGGACACAAGGAAACTACAGAAGGAAACTATGCAGGTTGTTTAATTACAGAACAGGCATTCATCTTTATCAATCTTTTTCAATATTATTGTTATTCTAATGTATCCCATTGTCACATTCATATATAGTTGCAGCTCCAGATGTAGATGTATTTATAAGCACATTGTGGTTATAAATGGTACTGATTCTGTATATTAGGTTGAGGTTTTCCACTTGTGCGAGGACGATTTGGGATGGCAGAGCATAACACAGTTAAGAGTATTCAGAGGTTCAACTATTGCGTTCTAGCAGAGAATGCTACAAGAGAGGCTCTCTCTTTCGCTATGTAATTGTGATGTGTTTGTGGAGCGCGCTCAGTGATGTATTTGTGTTTGTGATGTATTTGTGTCTGTTAATGTGATGTGTTTGTGTTTGTGTAGCGTAGTGTGTCAATGTGATGTGTCTGTGATTGTGATGTTCATGTCTGTAAGTCTGAGAGAGAGAGAGAGTAGACTCTGTGGCAGAGGAGAATATGGAGTGACTGTGGCTGGTTAAATGATGCCTTTACAGAGTAAGTGTCAAACACGTCTTCCATTATTCTTTAATTCATCCCCTTTCTGTAATATTTTTTGATGGTTTAAATTTGTAATATATTTTGATGGTTTAAATTTTTATAAACAGGAAGGAATTGACAAATCTACCGCCCCGGGAGCTATCATCTAATGAATTTCAGGGCTGCTGCAGCGAGGAATTTCCATACGTTCGGCGGCGAGGTATTTACATACTGATTTTTTGGCCTTCTACTATATGGAAGTTAAGCTAGATTGAATGAAAAACAAACTTGTTTGTGTTTAGAGTTTTATAGAAAACTCGACTTCAATTTTGATATTTAGGACCTAAATTCTGAAATATTCTCCTACTCTAATTTCAAAATCCTTTCAGTGCACTGCCATAACTATATTACATCTAGAAATAGAGACCCAACTCGTACTTAGAACAGATGACCAGATGACCTAGCGGGTTGTTTTCCAGCCCTGGGATAGTGTTCAGATGACTCCGCGGTTTGTTTTCCAGGGCTGGGATAGTGGTTGGCCTGTAGGAAGTGCCCTATTGAATTTTTCCAGCAAAGGGAGTTTGGCCGTAAGATATCCAATCACAATATCTCTGCTGTGGGTTGTTTTCCAGCCCCGGGATAGTGTTTAGATGACCCTGCGGTTTGTTTTCCAGGGCTGGGATAGTGGTTGGCCTGTAGGAAGTGCCCTATTGAATTTGTCCATCAAAGGGTGTTTGGCCGTAAGATATCCAATCTCAATATCTCTGCTGCGGTAAAAGATCCAGACAGTGTAGTGTAGTGCAGGCTTACTTACACAGCCTGATTTAAGCGAGTCTATGTCCTAATTTTTTTTTTTATGAATTTTAGTTTTTTCCATGTACTCTTCTCATATGACTACCATTTGTTCTATTCATTGAACTCGTACATCCAAAATATTTTCAAATTTTGTCATAATTGATGTTTTCTGCTGTGGTTTACCTTTGGAAATTTAGAATGGACATATTTTGTCCTCTTTGTAACAAGCGCTAAAGAATCTTGATCAGCTTCATCAATCCCTGTTTTCTTTGCTTGGATTTCCTTGCCCACATAAACAAGATTGCTGATTTTGGTTCCATAATTTGGAGCTGTCTTGGTTCCATAATTTGGAGCTGGAGCATCCTTGAAGTACATTAAATTTGGTTTATGACTTTAGTGGGCTGATTGTGAGTTGTTGCTTTCATAATTGAATATATGAGCATCCACCCCTTTTAATTTTAGAATACAGCATGGAACTTGTTTCATCAACCTTAACCTGCTTTAAATCATTCAAGGCAAATCCATCAGCTGCCTTTTCCTTGAAGATAATTCCATCATATACGTGGGAATTGTTGCCCATCATCTTGCCAAGAGACATTGCGCTCTTTATCATTATTGCATTCTAGGTTTGTATCGTATTTTCCATGCCAATTCTCTGAAAATTCATTACATATCTGTTCACAGTAATTAAACTTATTGTAGAGTCATCAAGGCTAAGAAACTTTTCACATTCTAGCTTGTTTTTAGCATCAGTAGAATTTGGCGTAATATCTATAAAGCCTTGAAACTCTTCAACCCTTTTTAGATCAGGAACATGTCCTTCCCATTCGTCCTTGAATATCTGTTCTCAACTTTCATCATAATGCGGTTCTTCATCATCAAATTTGGATGGCCCATCAAAGTACATTATATAAGATCTTCTAGAGCATAAATCCGGATCAAGGTGGAAATCAGGGCTGTTGTTGTATATTTTTTGCTACCTTCTCTGTTTTTGCAATACAAGTGTGTCCTTCAACCAGGGAAGCAATGTTATCTCCATGTTGTAAATCAAATCCAATGAAGAGGGCAACATTTGTTTGCCCTTTGAGTTATTGATTTTGTGCACAGTAGTTTTTATTTGCATTATTTCCTTAAACAAAACAAGCAGGAAAACTATCATGAAAATGATGCCCTTCCATCGTCAAAGCAATGGTATTCTTGTCATCATGAAGGGCAACAATTCTGCCCCTTTCACCTTTGTGATCATCACTGTCACAGGTAGGGCTCCCCTCAAAGCTCACAACATATGATTTTGGATTCAATTGCATAAAGGTTTTTCATTCTTCAATTTATTTATCCATATTTTAGTCCACTTCCTAAATAGTGCTTCATCGATGAGGCTGCCCTCTTCAAATTTTGGTCACGAATCCGTCACAGGTAGGGCTCCCCTCAAAGCTCACAACATATGATTTTGGATTCAATTGCATAAAGGTTTTTCATTCTTCGCAAGAAGTACAGGAAGGAGATGAAATAAAAGTCTTTATTACGTCAAACAGCGCACTTGAGCAATCTGCCATTTTCCCATTGATTCCTATGAATATAGGAAACTTGTATTTTCCGCATTTTCCATTCACAAATCTCTATTGAAGATGGGAATCTTGCTCCGTTCCTCAATTGCTAATATTAGATGGAAACTTATTTATCCATATTTTAGTCCCCTTCCTAAATAGTGCTTCATCAATGTTGCTGTGCAACTGCCCTCTTCAAATTTTGGTCACAAATCCGATTTGGAAATACATCTTCACTCCTTAAAGAACTGGTATGAAAACTGTCAAATCTATCACTTTGCTTTGAAATTTTACCTTCAATAGTTTTTCCATTTTCCTTCTTAACAAACACTTGATCAAGACTGATCCAACATGACTTCTAGATCATTATCTTCAAGGGCAAGGCTAGGACTTTCCATTAATTCTTTATTTTTATTATAACAAGATTTTTGAGGAAGATGAGGAGGCTGCTCTTGTTGCAAGTTGTGGCACTTGCTTCTGCATCATTACCCTTATTTTCAACAAGATCAAGAAGGCCTTCCTCTTGTAGGGTTGCCAATAAGGACTGATAAGTGTCTTATAAAAAATTACAATGTAGGTTTTAAGTCACATGTACGATAATCTAGGGGAAGAAGCCCTCAAAGTTGAAACACATCCCATCCATAAAGGGTTTTCCACTCAGAGCATCCAACCTCCAAAGGTCCATCAATGCATGGTGGCTTTTTTCAATGGTGACAATATGGAATCCAAGTCAGCGCTCAATTCCCAAAATCCACACCCTTTGCAATCATGCCAATAGAACTGCAAATTTCCCTCTAATATTGGATGCGAGGGCTCCAAGTGGTTACTTATGTTTTTCAAATCATAATGTCATGCCACATGCAACAAGAAAACTCAACAATGACAATACGTCCCTTGCAAATTAAGTGAACTATCTCAGCGTTGATCCTGAATATAGATTAATTCCATGCTTTCCAACACCCCTACCTTGTGCAAACCCAACTACAAGTCGATTTCAGCCCCTTTAACACAAGTAGGGCCTTTAACACAAGTCAACCCACCATCCATTGTTATTTAAATATGAGTTTTTGTAAGGTCAACTTAGTATTTGGATTAGACGTTCTAAGGTTGGCTTAGAAGTGCTAGGTCCTGCCTTCCTGAGTTATCACTTTTGATTAGTCCTATTTTATTGATGATACATAAACACACCCAGTCATATGGACAGATGTGTTTGGGCGTTCTTAGAGTTCTACCCTTAGTACTACACTACCTTTTCCTTTCGGTTCCACACCTTTCCTACAGAAGTTATTTCTCAGCTTGTTTGGGCGTTCTTAGAGTTCTACCCTTAGTACTACACTACCTTTTCCTTTCGGTTCCACACCTTTCCTACAGAAATGCTTAAAGAAGCCCTTTTGGTTATATCACTGCCCTTGAGAAATATTTCTCTTTTTAACAGAAATGCTTAAAGAAGCCAAACCAGCAAATCTCGACAGCGTCCCTCTTCAAATTTTGGTCACAAATCCGATTTGGAAATACATCTTCACTCCTTAAAGAACTAGTATGAAAACTGTCAAATCTATCCCTTTGCTCTGAAATTTTACCTTCAACAGTTTTTCCATTTTCCTTCTTAACAAACACTTTTTTTCCATTTTCCTTCTTAACAAACACTTGATCAAGACTGTGATCCAACATGACTTCTAGATCATTATCTTCATGGGCAAGGCTAGGACTTTCCATTAATGCTTTATTTTTATTATAACAAGACTTTTGAGGCAGATGAGGAGGCTGCGCTTGTTGCAGGTTGTGGTACTTGCTTCTTCATCAATACCCTTCTTATCTTCAACAAAATCAAGAAGGCCCTCCTCTTGTAGGGTTGCCAATAAGGACTGATAGGTGTCTTTTAAAAAATTACAATGTAGGTTTTAAGCCACATGTCCGATAATCTAGGGGGAGAAGCCCTCAAAGTTGAAACACATCATCCAAAAAGGGTTTTCCACTCAGAGAATCCAACCTCCAAAGGTCCATCAATGCATGGTGGTTTTTTTCAAAGGTGACAATATGGAATTCAAAGGTGACAATATGGAATCCACTCAGAGAATCCAACCTCCAAAGGTCCATCAATGCATGGTGGCTTTTTTCAAAGGTGACAATATGGAATTCAAAGTTGACAATATGGAATCCAAGTCAGTGCTCAATTCCCAAAATCCACATCCTTTGCAATCATGCCAATAGAACTGCAAAATTTCCCTTTAACAATGGATACGAGGGCTCCAAGTGGTTGCTTATGTCTTTCAAATCATAATGTCATGCCACATGCAACAAGAAAACTCAGCAATGACAATAGGTCCCTTGCAAATTAAGTGAACTATCTCAACAGGGGTCAGCTTTGATCCTGAATATAGATTAATTCCATGCTTTCCAACACCCCTATCTAGTGCAAACCCAACTACAAGTTGATTTCAGCCCCTTTAACACAAGTCAGCCCACCATCCATTGTTATGTAAATGAGTTTTTGTAAGGTCAACTTAGTATTTGGATTAGACATTCTAAGGTCAGCTTGGAAGTGCTCGGTCCTGCTTTCTTGAGCTATCACTTTTTGATTAGAGTCCTATTTTATTGATGATACATAAACACACCCAGTCATATGGACAAATGTGTTTGGGCGTTCTTAGAGTTCTACCCGTAGTACTATCTTTTCCTTTCGGTTCCACACCTTTCCTACAAAAGTTATTTCTCAGCTTATATCACTGCCCTTGAGAAATATTTCACTTTTTAACTGAAATGCATAAAGAAGCCAAACCAGCAATGCTTTCTTGAGCTATCACTTTTTGATTAGAGTCCTATTTTATTGATGATACATAAACACACCCAGTCATATGGACAAATGTGTTTGGGCGTTCTTAGAGTTCTACCCGTAGTACTATCTTTTCCTTTCGGTTCCACACCTTTCCTACAAAAGTTATTTCTCAGCTTATATCACTGCCCTTGAGAAATATTTCACTTTTTAACTGAAATGCATAAAGAAGCCAAACCAACAAATCTTGGCAGTGTTTCACATGGAGGGCTGAATGTTAGTTTTATAACTAGTTCCTCGCGGATTTTGTCACACACACATTATTTTACATGACATCATCTAGGCATTACAAAAGCATAGTATTGACGGCCATGTCTCAACTAAAGGGAGCAACCCCATCACATATCATACCTCATACCTCATTAGCATCAATTCATCTCCAATAGAACAAACATGAAATTCATTATACATGTCAATGTAGGGCTAAGGATGTCATACGTAGTGACTGCAACTTGGATAAATCCCTGAACCTCCTTTACATCTCTTTATTCAGTTTGTAATTTATCGTTGGTGACTCGGACCACGATGGTTATTCACTTAATTGTGTTCCATGTTTCTCCATCTCTGAGAGTTGGTCAAAGATGGTCATTCTCTTGATTCTAGGGTTAGACCTTTAGTTGTCATTACTTTCCTAATGGAGCCCATTAGGTCCAGGTGTTGAACCTGGGAGCTCTTACACCACTTGTAACATGCCTCCTTGGAAAGTTTTCATTTTTCGTTCTAATTTTATTGGTATATATATATATATTCAATTTTCATTTTTCGTTCTAATTTTATTGGTATATATATATATTCATTTTTCGTTCTATTTTTTTTGGTATATATATATATATATATATTTTGTTCCTAGCATATTAAATGGCTTAATTCCCTCCTTCGGGTAGGTCCCCTTCTCTACCTAGGGTGCTCATCTGGTACCACCATTCCAGTAGGTCCCCTTCTCTACCTAGGGTGCTCATCTGGTACCACCATTCCTTGAGGGACTAGGTGTGTTACCCATTCTACTCTCTGTGGAGACTGAGCTAATGGGTCAATTTTATGGTATTGACAGACCATGTTGATAAGAGGAGATTGTTTTGATATGAGAAGATTCTAGTCATTATACTTGCAATTCGTTTAATAAGATCTCATCGAGACTGCCCCCATTCTGTGGCGATGGCTCTATTTGCCAAGAGCAGAATCCTTTTTGTGGCAGCCCGACATTAGAAGCTCAATTAGGGCAGTAGGGGTGTTAGTTTGTTTGTAAGTTTCTAACATCGACATTGTGGCTTGACTAATGATCAACCCACTTCCTTTATCTGAAGAGATTATGCTTCTGATTTTGCTTTAAATACATTACTGATATAAGCTTTGGATTGATGCAGACATCATTAGTCAATTGCCTTACCTTGTTCTTAGGAACTGCATATACAATATTAGTGCACCAGATTTTAGACTTCATGAGATTTCTGTGGTCTTTAGACTGTTGAATGTAATAGCCAATCGTCTCCTTTGGGCTCCAATGCACCCCGTGCAAATTCCTCTCGTCATAATTAATTTGCTAGGATAATTTTACCTTTAAACGTATCCAAAATCTAGAATCTCATGCACCCAAGGGGTTGTAGACAATCCACACATATATCAATTTCATTTCAAAATGTAGTTACAACCTTCATAATTGGACTGGGACTGTAACAAGGTCTGAAATTCATATAACCAAACAAGAGTTGCAGGCAGTTCATATGTACTTCAGATTCACTCATTATCATTGTGTAAACATAATGCATCACACGAATAGGCAAATATAAACATTTAAATGTAACTAAGGGCATAAAGAAGTATAAACATTTAAATGTAACTAAGGGCATAAAGAAGTATAAACATTTAAATGCAACTAAGGGCATAAAGAAGTAGAAGTTAACTGGAGGCTAGGTTCGATGGTGCAATACATGTTACATTTTATTTCTACCAAACTAAGCCTCTCATATGTCCATTCCAGACATACAATGGACAGTATTTAGATACCAATATTAAGCTTAATGTGTTCAGATTAGCGTTACAAGGACCCATGAGCATTAATCATAACTCGGAATGATCAATTCCTCATGTACTCATTGTATCAGGGAAAGTGTCCCTCAATCCATTCCCCACGAAAATTAGCCATAATAATTAATTTCTAGCTCATTGCAACAAGGGAATTGTCTGGAATATAAAGCTATTGAATGTGACTCATCTCCCATGAGCATTGGTCATAATGACCAACTGCTTATGTGCTCATTTCACGAGGTGAGAGGTGAAGAAGTGGCATTTCATACAATGAAATAAAATCACATGGTATCAATTCTCACCTATGAGACTTATGAGACTTATACCTAGTAAACAAGATTTCATAGCAGGGCCACGCCATCATGAGGTGAGAGGTGAAGAAGTGGCATTTCATACAATGAAATAAAATCACAAGGTATCAATTCTCACCTATGAGACTTATACCTAGTAAACAAAATTTCATAGTAGGGCCACACAATCCTATTAAGGCTTCTTGGCTCAAGGCACACTTAACCATGCAGTTTTTTGTTTTGTTATTAAATTTTAATGTTTATTTGTTTTTATCCCAAGTCAAGCCTACTATGTATTCTGCCAGAATCCCACTTGCAAAGATGGTAGCAAGTGTTGTGCATTAGGAACTATTCATTCAGAGCTCCCTCCTCTTTATTAAAGTTAAAATTTGTTTATTGCTCAACATCAGTAGGTGGCAATAACAACAACATCCAATAGGTACTTGCAGGAACTAGGTGGCAATAACAACAACATCCAATAGGTACTTGCAGGAACTATTCATTCAGAGCTCCTTCCTCTTTATTAAAGTTAATGTTTATTGCTCAACATCGGTAGGTGGCAATAACAACAACATCAACAATGTCCAATAGGTAATAACAACAACATCCAATAGGTACTTGCAAGTGTATTCAGTTTGAAAGTGAAGTTGGAATTCCATCAATTAGTTCTACAATGAATGGTATTGTGTACATGCTAAATTAGTTCTACAAGAATGGTATTGTGTACATGCTAAGAGTGGTTTGAAAGTGAAGTTGGAATTCCATCAATTAGTTCTACATAGAATGGTATTGTGTACATGCTAAGAGTGGTGGAAAGCTGATCCTTATCTAAAATAGAAGGGTTGGTTCTTAAAGGTCTTACACAATCTATGTAACAACAATTCAGCCCCCATATGACATCATACCCAACCAACCTTATGTGAAAATTTGCTGCAATAATTGATTTATTTTCCTACTTATTTATAATTAGTTATTCACCAAATTCACCAAAGCTTCACTAAATACCAAATTAAAATCAGTTGCAGAGTTCACAAATTAAGAAATTAAGAGGCAAGAGAAACATCAACATATGAACAATCACATTGACACACTTGTCCTCCTAGGAAAACCCAATGCCAAAATTTGAGGATTTTTATTATTGGCAATAAATATTTGAATACAATTTGGATGCCCTAGAGAAAAACGACAAGCCACTCAGAGAAGATAACTGAGAATTCTCTCACACTGATTTTGGGGATTTTTCTTTGTCCCCATCCGATTGCGCAGTCCCTGCGTGAGCCTACGCAGGGTGTGCATAATTTTTGCGTGGAGGCTCCCTCTGACTGCGTCAACTTGGATTGCTGCTGCTGAGAAATCGACATTTCTCTTGATAATCATCTACTTTGATTCTTGGCACTGGATTCTGCTCATCCCCAGCACTTTTGCATCTACCTTCTCCAGTTGTTGCGCTAACCCTTTGCGTCAATCTCCTTCAGTTGCTGCACTGTCCCTTCTTGGACCAGGGTTGATTTTGGTATCTGTCTCTGCGTATTCACTGGAATCGGAAATCACTTCTTTCTAGTGCTGCCTCTGATCCTTTCTCCTTGATCACTAGTTCAAGTTCCTTAGCAAACCCTACCCTAGGAAAATTGAACTCATTGATCAACTCTCTGTGTGTCTTCAACTAAACCCCAAGCCTCCATCGTATACTTTTCTTGTTGAGTCTTCAACGACTGAGATTAAGTCTCTAATCAACGGCTAAGATTAAAACATGACTTGATCCGCCTTTTAGATCATTCTTACCCATATTTTGATTAATACCCATTAATATTTTAATTTCCCTAAGATTAAAACATGACTTGATTCGCCTTCTAGATCATTCTTACCCATATTTTGATTAATACCCATTAATATTTTAATTTCCCTAAGTTTAGATTTAGGGACTCCATTAAAATTCAATCTTGGTGGAATTTCACCAAACAGTTTCTGGGTTATTTAGAACTCATGTGCCTTCGCCTCTCCACCAATTTTCAAGGCTAGAGCACTTCCTGTTGATTTGGGGTAGCATCGGATGTGCTCTAGCCACGAAATTTGGTGGAGGTTAAGGCACATGAAATCTCCAATACCTAGAAAGGGTTTGGGCAGATTCTAAACAGTTTGGGAGATATTAAAATAATTAATATTTTTAATGGAGTCCCTAAGTGTAAATTTAGGAAAATTAAAATATTAATGTGAATTAATATAAAACTGAGTTAGAATGGTCCAAAAGTCATGGATCAAGCCAGATCTAATCTTAGCAGTTGATTAGGGACTTAATCTCGGCCATTGATTTGTCAACGAGAAAAGTATAAGAGGAGGCTCGAGGGTCACTTGGAGAGCACACCAAGAGATCAAGATTTCAACTTTCTGGGGTTGGGTTTGTTGAGAAAGTTGAGAGAGTGATCTGGAGTTGCAACTAAGGGGTAGTGAATATAGAAGCAGAGAGGTAGAGATAGTGCCGGGAGGATCAGCGCAACAGCTGGGAAAGCTGATCAGCGCAACAGTCGAGAAAGCTGACGTAGAGGGCAGAAGCCAGAACTGCCGGAAAGCTGACTCAGAGGGCAAAAGCTGGAACAGCTGGGAAAGCTAACGCAGAGGGTAGAAGCTGGGAACAGCAGGAACTGCCGGGAATTGCCTAAACTGTCGGGAAAGCTGACGCAGTGGGTAGAAGCCGGAACTGCCGGGAACTACTGGAACTATTGGGAAAGTTGATGCAGAGGGCAGAAGCCGGAACTGCCCGAGCTGTCGGGAAAGCTGACGCAGAGGGCAGAAGCTGGAACTGTTGGGAAAGGGCAGAAGAGGCTAACACAGTCCCTAGAGGCTGATGCTGGGGTTTTTCTTGGGGCAGATTGGAGCTGGGGAGCTGTCAGAGTGTTTATCCGGGGTTTTAGCTGGAGCATTTGTCTTCGAAGGAGAGGTACTACTGCTGAGATTTTTCTCTGTTCGGTGAGCCGGATTTGGCACCCAGATTGTATTTTGAAACTACTTAATAAATCAAACCCTCAGATAGATGCATCGATTTTCCAGCATTGGGTTTTTCCAGGGACATTAGTCCAAAAATAACAGTGTCATTTGTGTGCTTGTTTCTGTTTTCTTTAGTTGATGATCATCAACTGTAATGTGTTGAGCATGTACTTGTGTTTATTTTCAGTATTTACATGGGAAATAACTTGTTAATTAATCAGAACAAGTAGGAAGGAATAAATCAGAAAGTACATGGAGAGTTTTTAACTATTAGACGTAGAAACTTCAACATGGTATCAGAGCATGGATGTAGATCATAGGAGAACTGAGGACATCATCCGAGCAGAGCAACAACAAGAGAAAACAGCTGTCCCGAGTTACAAAAGCTGTTCCTAGCAGCAAAACAATAAGGAAAGGGTGACGCAGTGCCTGTGTCATGAAGTTCAGGCCAAGAAGAGGTTGCGCAGAGGTTGATGGAGGCAAAAACAGGCTCACGCAGAGCCACGCAAAGGCCAGGAGGGATGACGTAGTGGGCTTAGGGAGCTAGTTTGTCGGTGCTGGGATTGTGCAGAGCCTAGGAGCTCTCACCTTCAGGTTGCTGGGGTTTAGGAGGCTGTGGATAAGTTGCAGAGTGGAGCTGGTGGGGTACTGTTGTCAGAACATTACCTAACAGGGCAATGCCAAGGAGGAGGGAGTTGCTATTGAGGGTTTCTAGCCGAGAAGTCCAGATCAGTGGTGCAGTTGCACAGACGATCAAAGTAGGAGGAGGCATGTCGACATCGACAGAAGGATTTCTAGGAGGGAAATCGAGGCTCAGAGGGAGTCACATCGAGAACTTCCATGAGGGAAGTAGAAGAGTAGCGGAATGGCACTACACGGAGTGAGAGACCAGGATACACTGGACGAAGCCTCAAACTTCGTACTCTGGAAGGCCAAAGTCTTATCTGTACTTGACGAGACCTTCCAGAATCTTATCTGTACTTAACAGAAATTGTGTTAAGCACTTCGCCTTGAAGACGATAGCAGTCCTAGTTGACCCAGTTGATAATGACAGGTATGAGGAAGTAATGGCGAGGGCCAAGAGTATCATTCTTGACGAGGTCAAGGATCATATAGTACCACATATTGCCGAGAAGAATACGATACGGGAGATGTGGGAGGCCTTGACCAAGTTGTATCAGCATATTTCCGTGCAAAGGAAGATGCTCTTAGAAAATCAGCTGCGGTCATATGAGATGCAGAAGGGAGAACAGATTGACACCTTCCTTGGTCGATTGAAGGAGATTCGAGATCAATTGACTTCCATAGGGGCCACACTAGATCCAGAGTTGATGGTGAGAACAACCCTAAATGTAGTCTTAGAAGACTGGGAGGTGTTTGTCCAGAGCATACTGGGAAAGGCGACCCTTCCAGATTAGGAGGAAATGTGGGCGGCTCTTCGACAAGAAGAGATTAGGAGAGTGACCAAGACAGGAAGCAGTAGCAAGGGGATCAGTATCAAGAAGGAGGAGGAGGTGGATGTTGCCCTAGCATCCGAGCGTAAGCAAGAAAAGTAGAAGAAGGACCTCTCCAAGGTCAAATGCTTCCACTATGGGGAGCTGGGTCATTATGCGACCCAGTGTCCGAGGAAGAAGAGCAAGGGAGAGGATTCCGAGACCAAGGTAGCGCCAACAAGGGCAGAGAAGGAAGTGGAGACAAACGATGTCTATGCCATGAGTGCCCACACACCACTTGAGCAAAAGTGGGGAGACATCGAGCTGTAGTCAAGAGGACTACAGAAGATGAGGGGCAGGATCCTTGAGGTACCCAACCTCTTGGCTTATACCTGGCTACGGGAGCCTCGACGAGGAGTAGTAGGACTGGCGGATGTCAGTAGAGACGGATGAGGACGAAGCGGCAGAGAGAGCTATAGTGCAGGATTCCCAGGACAACGTGAGGGTGGTAGGTTGCAACAGTGCGAGAGGCATAGGAGTGTTGCACCAGTGCATGATGGCACAGAGAGGTGTGCAACAGTGCAAGATGCAGGGAGTTGTTGCAATATCGCAAAGGTTAGAACGGGAGCACTTGTTAGCGACAAAGGGAGCTTCAACATCGAGAGTGTCTCTAGCTTGACAGAGATGTCAGAGTTGGGAGATCAGTTACTTACTTCTCAGTAACTGAGTTGCAGTGTAACAATTAGCAGTGGCAGTGCTATTGGCATCACGATGCATCATGATGAGAGGGGATGCAGTGTAGACGCAACAGCGGTAGTGGCAGCCTGGCAGGGCCCTGGGTAGCAGCACGGATGCAAAGGGATTTGTCGTACAGATGTAGCAGTGGCAGTGGCAGAACCATAAGTGGCAGTATGGGATGCAACGGTACAAATGATGGGCAGTAGGCCTAGCATCAGGGACCGATGCCGGATGATCAGAGTAATACTCAGTGAGGAGTATTGTTAGAGCACAATCCTCGCCCTGGGTAGCAGCACGGATGCAAAGGGATTTGTCGTACAGATGTAGCAGTGGCAGTGGCAGAACCATAGGTGGCAGTATGGGATGCAACGGTACAAATGATGGGCAGTAGGCCTAGCATCAGGGACCGATGCCGGATGATCAGAGTAATACTCAGTGAGGAGTATTGTTAGAGCACAATCCTCGCTAAGAGGGAGTGTTGATTTGGGGTAGCATTGGATGTGCTCTAGCCACCAAATTTGGTGTAGAGGCTAAGGCACATGAGATCTCCAATACCCAGAAAGGGTTTGGGTAGATTCTAAATAGTTTGGGAGATATTAAAATAATTAATATTTTTAATGGAGTCCCTAAGTCTAAACTTAGGCAAATTAAAATATTAATGTGAATTAATATAAAATTGTGTTAGAATGGTCTAAAAGTCATGGATCAAGCCAGATCTAATCTTAGCCGTTGATTAGGGACTTAATCTCGGTTGTTGATCTGTCAATGAGAAAAGTATAAGAGGCTTGAGGGTCACTTGGAGAACACACCAAGAGATCAAGATTTGACTTTTTGGAGCTAGGTTTGCTGAGAAAGTTGAGAGAGTGATTTGGAGTTGTAGTTGAGGGGCAGTGAATATAGAAGCAGAGAGGTAGAGATAGTGTCGGGAGGATTAACGCAGCAGTCGGGAAAGTTGACGCAAAGGGCAGAAGCTGGAACTGTCGGGAAAGCTGACGCAGAGTGCAGAAGCCAAAACTGCTGGGAATAATCGAACTGCCGGACACTGCTGAGAAAGCTGACGTAGAAGGCAGAAGCCAGAACTGCTAGGAAAGGGCAGAAGAGGCTGACACAGTCCCTAGAGGCTGGCGCTGGGGTTTTTGTTGGGGCAGATTGGAGCTGAGGAGCTGCCAGAGTGTTTATCCAGGGTTTCAGCCAGAGCATTTGTCTTCGAGGGAGAGGTACTACTGTCGAGATTTTTCTGTGTTGGGTGAACCAGATTTGGCACCCAGATTGTATATTGAAACTACTTAATAAATCAAACCCTCAGATAACTGCACCAGTTTTCCCGCATTGGGTTTTTCTGGGGACATTAGTCCAAAAATAATGGTGTCATTTGTGTGCTTGTTTCTGTTTCCTTTAGTTGATGATCTGTAATGTGTTGAGCATGTACTTGTGTTTATTTTCAGTATTTACATGGTAAATATCTTGTTAATAAATCAGAACAAGTAGGAAGGAATAAATTAGAAAGTACATGGAGGGTTTCTAACTGTTAGACTTAGAAACTTCAACACTTCCGATGCTACCAAAAACTAACACTCCCTCTTAGCAAGGAAAGTGCTCTAGCAACAATGTCCGCCTACATGCTGCTCTGTTTCTGAAGCACCTCCTTTCTGCACTACTGCTGCTATTATACTGCTGCCTATGACACTGCCACTGCCGCATCTGTACTACAACTCCCTCTCAAACACTGCATCATTCTGTTGAATAGGATTTTCCAACATGCCCATTTGTTCCTGAAATTGAACAAACTTTGCTCTTCCTAGAGCCTTGGCAAGTATGCCTGCCACCTGATTTCTTGTGGGAGTGTACTCCAACTGTACTGCTCCACGCTAAACACAGTCTTCGATAAAGTGACACAAAATATCGATGTGTTTGGAGCGATCATGAAATATTGGATTTTCAGAGAGCTTGATACAACTCTGATTATCACAGAAGATCCTTGTCGCTTCCATCCTTCTCTTGAATAGATTTACAAGCAGTGTCCTGAGCCATATAGCTTCACATGTTGCTTTACTAGCTGCCATGTACTCAGCTTTAGCAGAGCTCAGAGCTACAGACTTCTGCTTCTTATTGTACCAGGAGGTCATCCCAGATCCAATACCGAAGCAATATCCAGTGGTACTTTTCTTGTCTACTGAACTTCCTGCCCAATTTGCATTAGGGAATCCACTCAATTCGATATCATTGCCCTTGGTGTACCTTAAACCAAAATTGACTGTTCCCTGCACATATCTGAGAATGTGCTTTGTTGCAGCCTAGTGCGCTCTTTTAAGTTCCACCATGAACTGACTAAGGGTGTTGATAGCATAACACAAGTATGGCTTGGTGTTGACCAGATACATAAGTGACCCAATAAGTTGTCTATATAAGGTGGGGTCCACTTGTCTCTCGAAGCATCTATTTTCTTCCAATTGGTAATCATATGCGTAGCCATAGGTCGACAATCCTGCATTTTGAATCTTTTCAGAATTTCTGATGCATATCTTCCTTGGCCAAGGAAGAGCTCACCATCCTGCTGCAAAACTTCCAATCCCAGAAAATAGTGCATTAGCCTTAAATCCTTCATGTCAAACTTAGTTTCCAAGTTCTTCTTACAATCCTCTATGAGTCTGCATGATCATGTCAAAAATAGATCATCCACATACAATACCAGAATCAAAGGCTCCCCTTCTACCTGCAAGCAGATAATAAAGATTGGGATCGACATTGCTCTTGATGAATCCCAACTGTTGTATGTAGCTGTCAATTCGACCATACCAAGCTTTGGGCGCTTGTTTTAGCCCATACAAGGCTTTCTTCAACCTGCACACATGAGTTCTCTTTTCATGTGTTTCGAAACCTTCTGGCTGTTTGATATATACCTCTTCTTCTATCACCCCATTCAAGAATGTTGTCTTGACATCCATTTGGTGAATCTACCATCCCATCTGAGCTGCAAGGGATATAATGGATCTGATATAGGTATACTGAGCTACTAGGCAAAGGTTCCTTATAGTCTATTCCTTTCTTTGTGCATATCCTTTTGCAACAAATCTAGCCTTGTACTTGTCTACGCTGCCATCTGCAACATACTTGATCTTGTAGATCCATCTCGAACCTACAACTGATTTGTTCTCTGGTGTTGGTGCAATTTCCTAGACATCATTCGTCATGATAGAACTGTACTCTTCTACCATGGCATCCACCCATACTTGCTGTTGTACGGATTTTTGAAAACTAGAGGGTTCTTTGCCTGAGCTACCAATGCTTGGTACCTGTCAGGTTGTCTACGATGCCTTTTCTCGGCTCTAGGAGCTCTAACGAATTCCTCTGCGTCCCTCAGAGTCTGTCATACTTCTTGGCTAGTTCTTCCACTGGTGGTGGGAGGTTCCATCTGTTCCTCTTCCTTTGTTGTACCTGCTGTGACACTCCTGGCTCCCCTTCTCTTGAGGAGATGCTAGTACTGGTTACTGTGCTTGAACCAGACCCTTTGCTTCCTGCCAGATCTGATCCCTGTTGCTGGACTAGAGGAGCATCTCCATCCTGTTCTTCAAACGACATCTCACGAGATTTCCTGAAGGCTCTATCTTCCATGAACTTTGCATCTCGTCTTACGACAATCTTCCTACTGCTCGGAATGTAGATCTGATACGCCTTTGAAGTCTCGCTGTAACCTACTAGATACCCAACTTTGGCAGTCTGCTCTAACTTGCGCTGCTTCTCTTCTGGAATATGGCAATAAGCTACACTTTCGAATATCCTGAGGTGACTTACTTTTGGCTTCTTTCTCGTGAAAACTCCCTATGGCGTCTTCTTTCCTAAAGCCCTATGAGGAGTCTTGTTCTGAATGTGTACAACTGTGCTGCATGCTTCTGCCCATAAAGACTTGGGTAGATTCTGATCATATAACATCGTCTTTGCTACTCCAACAATAGTTTTGTTCTTGCTTTCTGCGACTCCATTCTAGTCTGGATTATAGGGTGCTGTCCATTCTCTTCGGATCCCTTATTTTGCACAGAAATCAATGAAGTTTTTATCTGTGTATTCTCCGCCATTATCTGAGCACAATAGCTTGATCTTATTCTTCGCCATTGTCTGAGCACAATATCTTGATCTTCCTTCCTGTTTGGTTTTCCGGTAGAGCCTTAAACTCTTTAAATCGATCAAAGACCTCATCCTTGGTTCTTAAAAAATAGATCCAAGTTTTCCTAGAATGGTCATCCATGAAGGTAACAAAATATTTGGCACCACTGATGGCCCTTGTAGACATCGGATCGCAAATGTCTGATTGTATTAACCCCAATACACTCTTAGCTCTTTTGTTGCTTCTGGAATATGTTGCTTTGGCATACTTGCCGAGCACGTAGCCTCTGCATGTATCATCATGCTTGGTAGTAAGTACTGGAACCCCTGTAACAATTTCCTTGAGCATCCATAATGCCCCATGATGTAAGTGACCTATCCTCCTATGCCACAACTCATTTAATTCTTTTTCTCCATCGACATTACTCTTATCAGTGCCATAAGAGACTCGAGTTGCAACTTGTATAATCTATTGCTTCGAGTTCCAATTTGGGCCCTCTTTTTCCACTTTGAATGCTTGACATATACTCTATTACCAATGAAGTATACATCATATCCCTTATCTTGTAACTGAGAGACATAAATCAAATTCATTCCCATACCTGACACATGCAGTGAAGACTATCTCCTTTTGCTGTTTGGACTATAACGATTCCCTTTCCTGTTGGGGTGCATTTTGTCTTGTTACCCATTGTGATTTGGAAGTTCATTTTTTCCTCCTGATAACTCAAGAAATATTCTCGTTTTCCAGTCATATGAGCTGAAGCCCTGCTATCAATGTACCAATCCTCGGCTGATGCAAAACTTGATAAGCAAGCAAACTCCTCTTCCAACCTGGAAGCTAATTCAAAAATATTTTGATCCATACTGTTCTCCATGCTCTTTTTCTTTGCTTCCATCTTGCCTGAGGTAAGTAAACTCCTCTTCTAGACTGGAAGCTAATTCAAAAATATTTTGATCCCTACTGTTCTCCATGCTCTTTTTCTTTGCTTCCATCTTGCCTGAACCTTCCTCTGCTACCATGTGAAAATTTGTTGCATTAATTGATTTATTTTTCCTACTTATTTATAATAAGTTATTCACCAAAGCTTCAGTTAATACCAAAATAAATTTAGTTGCACACTTCACAAATTAAGAAATTAAGAGGCAAGAGAAACACCAGCGTATGAACAATCACATTGACACACTTGTTTTTGGATAATCGTCCCTAGAAAAACCCAATGCGAGAAAATCGGTGCAAAAGAATAGAGTATTTTTATTATTGGTAGTAAATATCTGAATACAATTTGGATGCCCTAGAGAAAAACGACAATCCACTCAGAGAAGATCACCGACTCACACTGATTCTGGAGATTTTGCTCTGTCCCCAACACATTTCACAGTCCCTGCGTGGAGGCTCCCTTTGACTGCGTCAACCTAGACTGCTGCTTTTGCTGTTGAGAAATTGAGATTTCTCCTGCCAATCATCTACTGTGAATCCCGACACTGAATTATGCTAATCCCCAACACTTCTGCATCAACCTTCTCCAGCTGCTGCGCTGACCCTCTGCGCCAATCTCCTTCGGCCGCTGCGCTGTCCCTTCTTGGATCAATGCTGATTTTGGTATCCCTCTCTGCATATTCACTGGAACCGGAAATCACTTCCTTCCAGTGCTGCCTTTGATCCTCTTTGCTTCATCATTGGTTCAAATTCCTTAGCAAACCCTGCCCTAGGAAAATTGAACTGACTGATCAACTCTCTGTGTGTCTTCAATTGAACACCAAGCCTCCATCTTATACTTTTCCTGTTGAGTCTTCAACGGCCGAGATTAAGTCTCTAATCAACGGCTAAGATTAAAACATGACTTGATCCGCCTTCTAGATCGTTCTCACCCATATTTGGATTTAATACCCATTAATATTTTAATTTCCCTAAGTTTAGACTTAGGGATCCCATTAAAAATATTATTTATTTTAATAAAATACAATCCGGGTGGAATTTCACCATACGGTTTCTGGGTTCTTTAAAACTCATGTGCCTTAGCCTCTCCACCAATTTTCAAGGCTCGAGCACTTCTGATGCTACCAAAAACTAACACCTTAAACACTGTGACGTGTCCAAGGTTAAAGTAACTATAATGCCCAAGTCATGCGATATCAACATATGGAGTATTATACTATGTAGTAAGACGTGACAAACAACTGGCCCCAAATTTTATAGAGGGATAACATCTCTTAGAATTTTGGGCCATCATACCTAGGACAAGGCCATGCAATTTGATAATTACAGGAATTGTGCAGTGTCTCTCTTATCTTGGTAAGAAGGTTAGGTATAGTTACCATCCACCCCCTACTCGGAACTAACTTCTTTATTCATATGTAGACCCACAAATGGCAGTTGCACAAGGGAGGCTTGGTAATGCAAGGAACCTCCAGGAACAAATTTATGCTAAGTCACAGACATATCATATGACAACATAGCTAATATAGGGAAATACCAGGAACTGAGCTATAATAGACCACAATTATTAGTATATATCAATTTGTGCATAAAACAAGCAGTGTCACTTTAGATCAATGTGGAAAAAATCGAAGTCGGGATTAAATCGGCAAGGGTCCAAAAGTTGAAAAAGTCGTTAAAGTCGGGAGTTTTTCGAAAAAGTCAGCAAAACTAAAAAAAATACAAAAATATTCATTTTTTAAAAAATCCGGACTTTTTCAATAAAATCCCGATTTTTTCAAACAAAAAAAAATCATTAAAAAAATACCACGTTTTTTTGGAAAAAGTCTCGATTTAATCCCGACTTTTTTGAATGGGAAAAAATCGGCCGATTTAATTGGCCAGCCAAAAAATCGAAAAATCGAGATTTAATCCCGATTTTTTCCCGACTTTTTCCACACTGCTTTAGATGTCTTGGAAGCAATAAGTTATGTTTAAAGCAACTAGGGAAGCTTCACCCTGACATTATGAGGTCTTTCAAAGTGACATTGTGAGGTCTTTCAAAGTGCTAGACACCTGGAGGTCCAGCCTTAAGGAGGTCTCCCTGTTATTTGTTAAGGTGTGTATGCCATCCAACATTTGTAACATACCACATCTGGTTTGATCAGACATTCCTGATTAATAGGAGTGCCTATACAACAATGTAATCTTGTGTCTTGGAATAGTTAGGTATATTAGGAACAACAGAGGAGCATTTGGGGCAACCCAATTAATAAAAACACTCACCAAGGTGACTTGGACTGGGCATTGGGATCAGGTTCATGATTTTCCTCCCAACCATTGTTAGGCTGCTAATAATGTAGCTGCCACCGCCAAACATGTGAAACTTGTCCCCATGTCTAGACCTCCAGGGGTTTTAGAGGTCTAATTCGACCTCCCCCCTTATGGCAAAAACACTCACCAAGGTGTGACTTGGACTGGGCATTGGGATCAGGTTCATGATTTTCCTCCCAACCATTAGTAGGTTGCTAATAATGTAGCTGCCACTGCTTAGCATGTGAAACTTGTCCCCATGTCTAGACCTCTAGGGGTTTCAGAGGTCTAATTTGACCTCCCCCCTTCTAGCAAAAGGTACTCCATTGCAGGTTGGTCTAGGGACTCTAGAGGAAACCATCCCCACCCATTAGCTAGTGAGGGGTTCCAAAGGTGAGAATCTCCACCCTCACTTAGTTCATGGACTCCAAAAGGAATCCATCTCCACCCAACAACCAGTGAGGGGCTCCAGAGGTGAGAACCTCCACCCTCACTCAGTTTTGGGATTCCAGAGGCTTACCTCCACCCTGTGTTTATTGCTTCATTAGCTCCACCC
>APFE030993901.1:0-43101 GCA_000404065.3 Pinus taeda
CAACACTTTTTTTGTGTGTATTTTGTTTGCTGTTCCCTATAGGGAATAATTGTTGTTCCCTATAAGGAACGACACTTTTTTTTGCGTGTATTTTTTTGCTGTTCCCTATAGGGAACATCTGTTGTTCCCTATGAGGAACAACACTTTTTTGCGTGTATTTTTTGTTGTTCCCTATAGGGAACAATTACTTTTCCCTATAAGGAACAACACTTTTTTTGCGTGTATTTTTGTTGTTGTTCCCTATAGGGAACAACTGCTGTTCCCTATAAGAAACAACACTTTTTTGCGTGTACTTTTTTTGTTGTTCCCTGTAAGGAACAACTATTGTTCCCTATAGGAAACAACACTTTTTTGTGTGCATTTTTTTGTTGTTCCCTAGAGGGAACATCACTTTTTCGTGTGAATTTTTTTCTTGTTCTCTATAGGGAACAACACTTTTTCACGTGCATTTTTTTGCTATTCTCTGTAGGGAACAACTGCTATTCTCTACAGGGAACAACACTTTTTCGTGTGCATTTTTTTGCTATTCCCTACAAGGAAAAACACTTTTTTGTGTGCATTTTTCTGCTGTTCTTTATAAGGAACAACACTTTTTCATGTGCATTTTTTTTGTTTCGTGTGCATTTTTTTGTTGCTCCCTACAGGGAACAACACTTTTTTGCGTGAAGTTTTTTGTTGTTCCCTATAGGGAACAATACTTTTTCGCGTGCATTTTTTTTTGTCCCCTACATAGAACATCACTTTTTCGTGTGTGTTTTTTTATTGTTCCCTACAGGGAACATCACTTTTTCGTGTGCATTTTTTTGTTGTTCCCTATAGAGAACATCACTTTTTGGTGTGCATTTCCTTTGTTGTCCCCACAATGAACAACACTTTTTCGAGTGTTTTTCTGTTCCCTTTAGGGAGCAACACTTTTTGAGTGTTTTTGCTGTTCGTTCAAGGGAACAACACTTTGGGAGTATTTTCAAGAACAACCCTTCCTTCCTCTTGTGGGATTATTCCTAGTTCATCTCAACCACATTTTACTGATTCCCTTTCATGGCATGAAGTACACTACTTTTATGAGGACAAGAATTATGGATTCTATTGAAGAGAGTTAATATCATTCACATTATGATCTTTAATAGGACAACTCCTTGATGATAGATTCTTTTCAAAAAGGACACAATTATTTATATACTACTTTATTGCATTGTTTTCTATTGTACATGATACTGATTGATCATCTTAATACCATGCTGGTTCCACCCTTCCTAGTTATAATCTTCTCTGCCTGTAATAAATGAGATTATGGGTATATTTTTTCTATTGACATGTTCAACTTCTTTCACCATCCCTACTCTTAAGGAGCACTAAGCCTCCCTCTATTTATCATAAAAATGTGTAATAAAAACAAAATTTTGCCTATAGATAGAGAATAGGGGGTCTCATTAAGAGCCAGCCTACCATGTTCATAAGGATGTAACGAAGTGACATTCCCACTATGGCCACCACACCAGGGTTATGATCCATTGGATAGCCAAAATATCATTGGAACAGGAGGTTTCATCATGAGCCGTCCTGATCACTTTTGCTACATCCTAGTGAATGACAGTGTGGTTATCTGGTTAGCACACTGATCTCTTCGGTAGAACAACACTGGAACTCTCCATTTATAAATTGAGGATCCTAGCTCATACGGGTTAAAAAGAAACCCTGCCAAAGCTATGGATGTCTGCTGGTAGCAGAGGCTTTGCTTATGGTATTGAAGTTATATCTTATCGTCAATTATTACTATAATACCTTTTTTTATTTCTCTCTTTTTATCGGAGAAGTTATTTCCTTAATTTTTCCCTATTTTGAACCATTACACATGATAAATTGTTTTTATATTAATCGCATCATTTTTGGCTAGAATACCATCAGCAAAGCATGTTTTTGGCATATTGTTGTCATTTTTATTTTTCGCATAACTTATCATCAATCCAAAGTGTCCTATCTCTTATTCATAACTATGTTTACACACTCTGCTCTCATTATAACCATACCTCTCGCTGTCCTATCATTGATATGTGTACTATGCTTCATTTACCGCTGTATTGTTCATTCCCTTGCCTTGCCGCCAGCACAACACCTTTCATATGCTGTATGGTCATGGAATCCCTTTTCTAATTGGAGGGGTGAATGTATGCATTATGGAATAACATGCGATATAATTTCTGAACTCTGCCATAACTTGATGATTTGACAAAATATTAATATTGCATTTACACAAAAGTTTTTCTGATTGAAATTCTTACATGCATCGTATCTGTTGCTATTCAAAACTAACACATTGGATTCAAGAAAATTGCATTCCAAATAGTGAATTGTTTACAGGAGAACAACAAGTATGGACAAAATTCTATTCGCAGCACGACCACACAATTGCAACTAATAGAAAAGGCTCGAGAAACTCACGAATGTGAACAATTGTTTAGATATGATGTGCTTGCCTAGATTCCACCTTTTGCATTACTTTCAGTATCCACTCAACCTACATCATCTTCAACAAATGCGAGTCCATACATGTCATTCCACATTTTTCTTTTTAGAGGTAAAACTTGATGTAAAATAGCATAATTTTCTGATTTATTATGAATTTAGGAGAATTTTATGAAAATCCATTGAGCATTATTTACCATCATTCATTTCACATCTTTACCACTTCCCATTTTTCAAAGAAATAGATTCTTATAAGGAGAGCTTCAGCGTAAATCACATAAGAAAGACTTTCGTCGACGCGTTACGAACCACCAATGTGGTTCATCGTCAGGACAAGATGAAACAGATCCGATAGACGTTAAATAGAACAAAGCAAACTCAACGGTACTGTGGTAGCCGTTGGAGTCCTGCTTGGGTCCTATTAACACGCTGATCTGGATCTGTTTCTTCATCTTGTCCTGACGATGAACCACATTGGTTGGTTCGAAACGCGTCGACGAAAGTCTTTCTTATGTGATTTACGCTGAAGCTCTCCTTATAACTATGACAAATCACAGAAGTCTCAATTCTACAAATAGATTCTTTCAATTTGGGGAAGTGTTCTTTTCATTTATTTATTTATTATGACCATGCTATTCATATTCTTTATTATCAATTGATCTTCTTATTCATTCTCAACACCTCCCTTATTCCATGTTCTTTTACACCAAGCATAGATTTCAACAGATGGTAGCGACCACCTCAATTTGTTTTCTAGCATTGCATGAGGGCATGCTAATTCTCCAATTTGGGGGAGGAATTGCTACACATGATGAATGTTTTCTACTTTCTTTCTCATTTAAGGCATACAATTTCATTTTTATACAGTGCAAAAATTGATTGGTGTATATCTTTAAAATATAAACTGAATTCTCGTGATTTTTGGATAACAAAGAGGTATCATTAAAATACACAAACCCAGAAAATTTCAAGTAAAATTAGTTTGTCAAATTTTAGATATCATGCACTGTCACCACAACCATTTTGCTTATATCTCATGATCCTTGCATCAAAACAATCTGATTTTTGGATCATAGAAGCATTAATATAGTAGAAATCTACTTGCAAAATTTCAGCAAAATCTGGTTTGTAGTTTTTAAGAAAATGGTTAATGGAGTTTGTTGTTACCTATATCATATTTTGCTGCAACTTCGTATACATATAGTTGAACATCAATGTAAAAATTGTTACGCTTTTATCAACATTGCTAAAATTGAATATTCATTATTTGAGGAGGAATTCATTTGTTCCATTCATTTCATGAGTTGGGATGAACAATTTTTGTATTATTGCTTGGTTAATACAAAGTCTTTGGATTGCATGAGGACATGCAATATATTCAGTTTGGGGGTATGTTGGGCTGCTAGTTTGTCATTATTATTATCACTCTTTAACACCTATTTCATCAATTTCTATCATTCTTTATCACGTCATTTATCATGATTTATCATATAATTCCATTTTATAATTATTTATGCTCTTATCAATAAATATTATTTTTTCTCATTTATTTTTAATAAATTGATGATTATTATGCATGATTTTATCAATAATGGTTTATTAATAAATTTGTTGTAACATCACTCACCATTTTAGCTTCCAAGATATTTTCCATATTGCAGATTTGATCTCCAACTCATCATTAAATGTGCCAACTCAGAAATTCACTGGAATAAGAAGTGACAGTTTTGTATTGGATGTTTCGAGCAAATGGAGAAGAATCTGGAAAATCCGAAACATGGGTTTTGTTCAGAATGGACCAAATTAGTTTTATAAGGTGTAGTTTTCCCAAATTTGGTATGTATTAAGAGAAACATAAGGTTCTATAATGATGTTTTTCTTAGATTCATTATTGCAGCCGGTTTCAAAATTATCCTAGTTGCAATACCAAATTCGACATATTCCTATTGAATCCTGATGGAAAGATATTTCAGATATGATCTTGCTGATCAATTTGTTGTGAAAAATCCAATTTTGTAATGGAAATCATATTGTAATCATCTCGGTTGTAACTTCTATTTTCTCTCTGTGTATTTAAATCAGCAGAGATCAAAGAGGGAGAGAGATTATTATAGGGATTATTAGAGATAGGATAGGATAGGAGGAAAGGGGATGGATCAATCCTTGTTATTTCAAAATGTACTTTTAATTTACAGACTTGTGTTGTCAAGAGATTGCGATCATATTGTAATGTCACTCAAGTTTAATGATTAATATATAATTTGAGGTTGTTCATTCGCCTTCTCTGAAGTAGCTCAACAACATTTGCTGGCAGCTAGGGGCTTGACGTCTGGTGGATTAAGCTGCTTCCATGTATTATATTTTTTTGATTTCCGCAAGATTGATTAATTTTCTCATCTAATGCACTTTTTACTGTTTTCTTAGTATTGAAGGAATATATTTGCTTTATATGATTTAAAACACTATCGTTTGATTCAATTTACATTCATTGCAGATCAAGTTACTTAGATAATTATTCAAATTGATTTAATTAATTGTAAAGAGTTTGGTTATTGCTATTGAACTCTCAGATTGATATCATTTCCATCTGGATTGCTTCGTAGAGATTGAGTATGATTTAGATTGAATCGACTAGGGAGAGATGAGTTATTGCTACTATGCTCTCAGCTGATGCTATTATTAATTGAATTTCTTTTGTGAAATTTGATTATGATTTCAGTAGAGGATTGAGTTTTGAAGCTTAGATGTCATATTTCCTTTAATAATTGCAATTTGAGTTTATTATATGCATCCGTTTACTCTTGTATCAAAAATCTATACTATATTTTAAGAAACATTACTCTCTGGGATTATAGCGTGCATATATTGTGTACACTCTTGAAATAAGAGGACTTACCTAGGTTCATAATTAATGTGAGGCAATTAGGAGTTCTAAAAGATGCCTTTTAGCACCCAACAACAATTGGTTAGGAAATTGGGAGCCAAAAGAATTTCCATCATGGGAGACTCAGAGTTGATTATTAAATAGATTAGTGGTGAATACTCTGTGAACAATCCTAGACTTGGTCGTTATAGGGATACTATTTTAGACTTGATCAAAATCTCCTGGAATCAAACTTTGCTGCCATTCCTAGAAAACAAAACATGCAGGCCCACATTCTGGCCACCTTTGTTAGTACTTGTAAATTTCCATTTCAACCAAACCACCAGTACACTGCAGAAGTTAGACATAGGCCTGTTATACTAGACAACCTAAAGTATTGGCAGATTTTCTCCCAGGATTCTCAGGTCTACGATTTGATGAACAATGAAGGTGAGTTTCAAAATTGCAAGATAGATACTGACTGTACAATGGACAATAATATAGAAAGTAGCTTAGATGTAAATATTTTAGATGTAGCTAAACCAACTAAATTTACTAGAAGAGAAATAGATAGTTTAGAAAATGTAGAGATAAATGAAATAATGGGTGATGATCCATAGATTCTTAATTTGAAAAACAATTTTTTTCCCAAGGAATTAGTCCCTTTAGAGGATTTATATGACTCTAATGATGTAGCTAGGAAACCTAAAAAGGAACCCCTAAGAGCAGACATAGAAGAGTGTAATATAAGAACTGAGGATAATTCAAAGCTCATTAAGATATCCATAGCCTTACATCCAGAGGAAAAGGTAAAATATATTAATCTATTTAAAGAATACCAGGATTCTTTTGCCTGGAGTTATGAAGACTTGAGGTCTTATGACACCAACATAATCCAACACAAAATACTAAAAAAAGATCATAAACCTTTCAAACAGAAACTTAGGAGGATAAACCTAGTTCTTATGCCATCCAGAGAGAAAGAGGTTAAAAGAATTTTTGATGCCCAAATAATAGCACCCATTAGATATTCAGATTGGATTTCAAATTTAGTTACCACTAGGAAAAAGACTGGAGAAATTAGACTTTGTGTAGATTTTAGAAACTTAAACAAGGTCTCTTTAAAAGACAACTACCCGTTACCAAAAATGAACCATATCCTTTAGAGGGTAGCGGGCTCTTGCAGAATCTCCCTACTTGATGGATTCTCTGGCTATAACCAGGTCTTGGTTCAACCAGAGGATCAAGCCAAAACTACATTTACAACTCCTTAGCGTACCTTCATGTATTTGAAGATGCCATTTGGACTAATGAATGCAGGTACCACATTTCAGAGAGATATGGATATAGCCTTTGCAAAGGAGATCCATGATTTCCTAGTAGTATACCAAGATGACATTACTATCTTCTCCAAATCTGACAATCAACACCTAGATCACTTAAGGAAAGTATTCATCAAATGCACGAAATTTGGGAATTCTTTAAATCCCAAAAAGACACTTGTCAGTCTAGAAGAGGGAAAGCTGTTAGGACACATCATATCTAAAGATGGGATTAGGATAGACCCTGCTAGAATAGAAGCCATTTTGACTATTTTCCATCCCCAAAACATTAAAGAGCTACAATCATTTCTAGGTAAGATTAATTTTCTTAGGAGATTCATCTCAAATCTTGCAGAATTAATTAGGGAGTTAAATAACATGCTAAGAAAGGACTCAACAATTAAATGGATAGTGGAGGCAAAACAATCCTTTGAAGTTTTTAAGGAAGCTTTAACCAAAACTCTAGTCTTGACTTTAACAAAGATTTTATTATTTTTTCTTTTGCTTCAGAACACACCATTGCAACAGTCTTGCTACAAAAGAAAAACCAAGGATATGAATAGCCAATAGAATTCTTTAGTAAATCCTTAAGAGATGGCTCACTTTAATACAATATCATGGAAAAATAGGCCTTAGCTTTAGTTAAGGCAATCAAAGACTTCAGAGTGTACATTTTATACTCCCACATTATTGCTTATGTTCCAAACTCTGTAGTTAAGGACATTTTGACTCAAAATGGGCCTGAAGGAAAAAGAGGCAAATGGATTGCCACAATATTGGAATATTACATGGAGATAAAGCCAACTATGCTTATCAAAGGCCAAGTTTTAGCCAAACTCATGGTTGAATCAAACTGTTAGGCCCTTGATATCAACTTCATTGGTGCCCTTGATGATCGGGAGGAGATGGCGACTCCACAGATCAGTGAACCTTTTACTGATTCACCCTGGTATACATATATTACATTTGTATTACTAAACTTACAAGATCCTCCTGGATTGACAAGAACTAAAGCTAGATTCTTGAAAATGATGTCATTAAGATATTGTATTGTAAATAATGCATTGTTTTGGAAGGACAATAGTGGTATTCTTTTAACCTGTTTATTGAAAGATGAAGCTAACAAGATTTTACAAGAATTTCATGCAGGGGATTGCGGAGGACACTTGTACTGGAAGAGCATTGCTGACAAAATTCTAAGGGCTGGTTTCTACTAGCCTACATTTTTTGCAGATGTTAAAAAACATGTGACCTCCTGTCATAAAACCTAGATTTTTGAGGGAAAGATAAAACTTTTACCCTTTCCACTTAAGCCAATTTCCACTGAAATGTCATTTCAACAATGGGGGTTAGACTTCATTGGAGAAATACACCTAGCCTCCTTAGCTCAGCACAAGTGAATTCTAATAGCCGTAGACTATTTTACCAAAAGGGTAGATGCGATACCTTCTAGGCAAGCCATAGACACTGTCATAATCTCCTTCCTAGAGGGTAATATGCTATCAAGATTCAGATGTACCCAAAATCTCATTACTGATAATGCAGTTGCCTTTACATCCAAAAGAATGATAGATTTCTGTAACAAGTACCACATTACCCTTGGCCAATCCATAGCTTATTACCCTCAAGGTAATGGACTTGCAGAATCATCTAATAAAAGCCTAGTAAATATTATCAAAAAGTTACTGGAAGATAACAAGAAGACTTGGAACAAGAAGTTAGTCAATGCCTTATGTGTAGATAGATTGACTACTAAGAAGTCCATTGGAACATCACCTTATTAACTGGTATATGGATGGATGTAGTTTTTCCATCATCTCTTGGAGTACTAGTCATGAAAATCATCCAGGAACTACAGGTGGAACCAAATGATATTGAAAGAAGAATCAATCAGACCATACACCTGCAACAAACTGGAGAAGAAGTATATGTAAAATCACAGCTAATCCAAGAGAAAATTAAAAAGGTCTTTGATAAAAATACCAAAGCAGATGATTTCTACAGAGTAGATAAATTTCTCAAGTGGGATTCAAGGAGAGAAGACAAAGGTAAGCATGGAAAAATTGTTTTTTTTTTGCAGCAGGGGCCTTATGTCATTTATGTCTATAGAGGAAACAATCCCTTTTTCTTGACAAACATAGATGGATCAGATCGACCAGGAGGACCTTGTTGGACACCTAATCCTCAATGGGTTAGCGTGGAAGCCGAATGGACAAAAGGAGTCCAAGAGACCTTGGGATGTGAAACCCAATGGTCACCACATGTACTATAAATGTATATCAGTTGTTAATAAAAATGTATTCTCATGTTTATCTTTCATATTTTTCTTGCTCCCATGTGTGTTTAACATGGTATCAGAGCAAGCGATTGCTGGTCCTGCTCCAATTTGAGCCACTTGTTTTGTGGTCTCTATATATATGTCAGTTCTGCGTTACCTGACCTCTGTCTGCCATATTCCTTTTACCTGGCTCTTTGTTAGCTAGAAGGTGTCTGTCCATGAATGTTTGTCTGTTTGCCATATACCATTTATAAAACCTGCGCCCTGCTCCTTTGTTGCACTGTCATCCTGACCTGATTTAAAACGTTTTCACTGTCCTTGTACCTGCGGTCTCTACCTGACATAGTATCTCTGCGCTGGACATGGTATTAAGGCAATGGGCATGGTAATAATTGAACGTTGTTTGAATGCTGGTCATTGAATGCCGTTGTAATAATTGAACGCTGGTTTGAGCGCTGAGTTTTTTGAAGTCTATGCTGCGTTGATTAAAGGTTGGTTTTGGTATAGGCATTGATGGTTGATATTTCCTTGGTTTAAATCATATGAATGGTGTGTTGAATTGGTTTATGGTGAGCTGTTATTCCTCCTGCGTTGAAACACTTTTATACATATGCCTGTGTTGTTGCATCTACATTAGTTCGTGCTCTTGAACAGTGAAATTCACATGTATCAGTTTATGTTATATGTTGATCCAAAATCTGTATATGCGTTGAAGCATGTTGAAGTATATATGTGATGGTCATTGGTTTATACGCTGGTTGTGAAAGTTGTGGAAAATTGTTGACAATTGCGTGAATTTGAAGCCCAAGATATGCGTCGAACTAACATAGCATTTGCTGCAAGAATCTCTGATATATGGTTCCTATTGTCCTGAAACTGAATAGCTTTCAAATCTTCTTCAAGCTAACTCTGATATCAGTGGTGTGAATGAACAATTCAGAGCTCATTTCACGAGGTGGTGGTGGCTCTATCTTGCAAAGAACATTCAGTTTTGTAGCATTTGAATCTTGTTTTGTTTGGTCTCCCAACATCTGAATCTTGTTTTGATGCTTCTGCTATAGCAGTTGCGTCTTCCATAGAAGCCCCCATGGAAAGTGCTAGAGCCTGTTGAAAAGCAACATCATCATCCAATTCATTTTGTTGTAAATTAGTCCATGCATGCTCTTCAGAAGCTTTATCCACGATTAAAGAATTAAGAGACTTCATTTTCTTGCTCTTTGGGCGTCCAGGAGGCCTTCGTTTTGTAGGGGTTGCCTTATTCGGCGTTGGCACTTTGTGTTCTGTGTCCTCATCACTAGAGGACTCGAACTGTTCATCTTCTGTGGAGGGCTAATAGTCATTATCCAGTTTGACTTTACCTTTGTCTCCTCTGCCCTTCAATTCCTCCGAGTTCTCTTCTTCTTCTGAAGAAGACGTAGCTGCTTCATCACTATCCTCTACAGCAACCAACCGCTTGGTCTTCATTGCTCCCACAATAACCCACCTCAATTCTCCGACATGATTTTGGGCAGACCCATTTCAATTCTGAATAAGGTCAATTTCTCCTGGGCACATAGAAATCTTGCAGATCATAAGACAGTTCACTACTGCAGGTAGAAAAGGAGAGTTGTGTGAATCAATGAGCCTTGTGTTAGATTTTGTGTTCAGTGGGGATTTAATTTAATGGTGAAATCATTGAATATATCATATGGCATACGTTCAACAAATAGTGCGCATATAATTGTGGCCTCTAATCATGGATCTATTCTTAAGCAGAAGAGTTGTTTTAAAATTTTATTATTCATTGCTGTTAAAATATTGGATAGATTTGTACGGAAGGTGTTTAGTTCCATGACAACCAAAAGTGGAGAAGATGCAGAGTTCAAAAGAGCATTAAAACAACGTTGTTCCATTTGATGAGTTCATTGATGCACTAAAATCTGAACAAGAAACAATCAAGAGAAAATGGGCGTTGATGAGTAATAGCCTCAATAACGTCGCCATATTTTAAAGGAGTCAAAGACACTATTGGGCAGAAGTCTGGTTGGGAAATCCTTCACTGTGCATTCAAATCCTACTTTAATTTATGGTGATGTGTTAATTGATTTCCATGTAAAATGCATTAAAATAATTCGGTTGTGCGTTCTCTTTTGGAGGTTGAGCGTTGGAGTCACTAATCATAATATATGTGCATACACATTCGATGCAATGAAATTATATGTAATATGGAATATAGTTAGTGCAAATTTATGAGTTGTGATGGGTATGTGTTGATATTAAATTCCCATGGCATGGTGTTATAATTATTGAAGTTCTAATAGTCATCATTTCTGAAGGAGTACTTGAAGGATCCAAGCAAGTTTGCAGTTGCTGCTGCCCCAATTGTGGCATTGTATTTAAAATCCATTATAGTTTCTGTCTACATATATATGCATTGATTCCCTGATTCATTTTCTGCACATTTATACAAGATATTGCTGTGTACTTTGAGTGGATATTACTTTTATGCATTAAGTAATAATTGTGATCAGCTTTTAAGGTGTAAATCTAACATTGAAGAAAAATGGCCAGAACCAGTGAAGTATTAGAGTTCATGAAAAATATTATACAATATACTGTTGATGACACATTACAAATAAGCAAAGGATCTCTCTCAGAAATTCAGACATGTCTACAAAATGCACAGGAAAATATTGAGTTTTTGCAGCTGGAAACAAAGCTACAACATGAAGAATTACAGCAGTGGAGTCATCATTCTGAACATGTTTCTGTTCAGAACATTGAGACTGTAACCCATCAACAACAATTCAATAATGTTACAGTTCATTCAGATAAAGTAGCAAGGTTACATGTAGATGCAGAGGTTCAGCTTGCACTTCCCAAGCCCATCATCAGACCTTGGGAACAACTTGTCCACAACAAGCACAGAACTGGTCTTGGATATGACAAGGACTCATCCTTTCATATTCTAGACTACTCAAAGCCCATTCAGTTTCAGAGTGTTGGATTCATTCATGACAGTTCACCTGCTCCTCATGATAGTTCAGCTTCAGCTGTTCCAGACTTTGCCCCTCTTCCACAACAACAACAACAACAGATCGTGAAATGCCAACACTGTGACCGAGTTGTCCATTTGAAAGATCACTGTTTTGATCTTCATCCATGTAAGCACTGTCATAAAACCAGTCATTCTTCACACAGATGCTTTAGAAAGAAATGTCCTGCAAGAACAAAGATTCATCTTGGATGGATCACTTCTTGGCAATGGGCATCAACAGCCAAGAAGATATTCCAAACACATGTCAGAACTTTCTCCAGAGTATTGAAAAGTCTTGCAGCTGAGTTTTTTCCATCATCTCACCTTGTATATGATAGGGGGGGAAATGATGGTCATCTACAAGCTTCAAAGCCACATCAAGCGAGCCTGAGCCACAACCTGCCACACCAGTTTCAGAGTTGTAGCCAGAGACAAAGATGCCTGTGAACGTGCCTTCAATTGGCAATCTGGGACACTTCCTCTAGTAGAAGACTTTAGCTTCTTGCCAGTTTCGGAAGAATTCCAAGAACAAAATTGAGAACACTTCCTCTAGTAGAAGACTCCAGCCTCTTGCCAGTTTTGGAAGAGTTCCAGGAATTGCATTAAGCGTTCCAGAGTTGTTGGTCATCCTTAAACCATCACAGGTTGAGACTTCCCTTTTTAGGTTGAAGTTCTCCCTTTTATGCGGGTGAGACCTCCCTTTTATGGTTGAAGGTTTCCCTCTTCAAAACAATAGGATCACTTCCTCTAGCAGAAGACTTCAGCTTCTTGCCAGTTTTGGAAGAGTTTCAGGAACTGCACTAAGCGTTCCAGTGTTGGTGGTCATCCTTAAACCACCGTCCTTTATACCAACATTTCATAGAGCACATTCAGCCTAGTGCTGCCATGCATTTTTTGCACATTTTGTATTACAACTCTTTTCTTGAACTCATACATAACCCTTCGGATTAAGGGGGGGAATGTTGGACACCTAATCCTCAATGGGTTAATGTGGAAGTCGAATGGACAAAAGGAGTCCAAGAGACCTTGGGATGTGAAAGCCAACGATCACCACATGTACTATAAATGTATATCTCCTGTTAATAAAAAATGTATTCTCATGTTTATCTTTCATATTGTTCTTGCTCCCATGTGTGTTTAACAGACCTGTTAATGGTAGAATGTTGAAGCATTATTTTTCCACTAACTCACAATAGTTCACTTTACTTTGCATCATTGTACATAGCATTGCAGAGTGTAGATTGGACTTGATGGTAATCCTTTAAAGTTGAAGCTCAAAGAGAAGGCCCCAAGCTTTGAGGGATTTATTGTCATAAGTATCAATAAATTATAAATCACAGAAGAACAATGCACAAGGTAACTACAGTCACAATTCAAAGGCCACTGATCTTCATAGTTCTTGACATTTCACCAAAAAATGCCATTCCCATGTGGAGCCACTATTAGAGTCCTATAGTGATAGGATTCATAATTTTGAATTGGCTGAGGTTAAGACTTGTAATATTTTGCATACCTTTTCTTTCTGCAAAAGTTTTCCATATTAAAATTAAAAAATGTAAAGAGGGTATGTCCTAAAACAAATATCAAAGGACAAGAAAAATAAGAAAAGATCAAAAAAATGAAAAAACTTGAACCCCAAACAAAAAACAGATCATGAAAGTGTGCAAGTCCAAGTGCCACTACTTTTTACTATTAATGCCTTAAATAATGGTTGTGTGCAACTTGTCCTATATTCCACAACCCATGATAGTCAAACTATTTAATCTTGACTATTTCAAACTTTGAATTTCATATTTATAGGTAGAGAATAAAAATCTGACCAAATAATTTAAGCTTGAAAGATCATTAGACAGGTAGAGAAATAAAAGGAGCTCATTAGTTTAATCTGAGCCCTTGGAAGATATAAGGTTAGAATTGGATAGTTGTTTTATAAAAGAAAAGGAAAGAAAGGGGTTTGCTAGCTTAAGTGCACCCACCAAAGTGAAGAAAAAATGTTAGGGTATATAAAAGAGTAAGTAAAGAAAAGTTGCAGAAATACAAGTCATTTGGAGCATAAGCACTACTATCATACTTAACTATGTGTTTCAAGTGTGCCAGAGTAGTTCTCAATGAAAAAAGCATGCTCATAAGCTGATTTGCCTAACTCCCCCTTCATTTCATTTCACCCCCACTATTTATTCACTAACTTCCTTTTTACCCCTTCATGGCTTATGAAAACCCCTTCCCCCTTATTTTTACTCCTACTTCTTAGTTTCACACATTTCCTTAGTCAATTACTCCTAAAATCCATTCCCCTAAGTGTGAAACCCCTTTCCCCCCTTTTAAAATCATGTTTTCACTTCAATAATTACCCAAAACCCCTCTAAACCCTTTAACCTAAACCTAAACCCCCCCGCCTCACTAACTCCACCACTTAACCATTTTTTCGACTAAACTTGAGTTTAACTCGCCACCCTAGTGAGGTAAACTAACCTAGCTACCCCTAAAAATCTGCAGTTTAATTAATCCACACTTAAACATGGGTTAATTACTTTAAACCGTAATTAAAACCCATGGGTCCCACTATCCTCTGCCCCAACGCTCGATCTTGCAACTTTCCCACGTGATGGCCATCCAATCATCCACCCCCATATCCAATGGCCATCACCCATATCGCGCTTGCGCAATGTCCAACCTTTAACAGCTCGAGAGCATGCTGTAGGCGGTTTTGCTCGGGGCCCATTTGCCTACGTGTAAGCCTCTGGCATAGATCGTGTTTCCTATGCAAAATATTGCTCGACCCCCATAAGCGGTGTAATTACCTCCAAAACCACCTCCCCGCCAAGGTGAAAACCAACATTGTTCATAAAACATTTTTTCCTCGCCATTTTTCCAACCGTTCATGGTTAAAAGTCTTCCGACTCCCATTTTCATCCTTTTTCACTCAAATCGCACTACTGAACCTCTGAAGCACCTGCAATTTCTGAACTCCTGCAACCAGCTATCAACTATCAAAGCCTTTCGATGCCACCACTGCACACCATCCTAGCTGTCGAATCCCTCTGCAAACCCCAATTGAAAACCAATTGCAGCCCCAACTGTAAATTCCTGGTATTTGAATAAGAACCAAGAATTACCCTCTCTTTAAAGGAAGAACATTAAATTCTTAAAATAACTGAAATAATTTGATTAATTTCAATTTAATTGAGAGTCTCCCATTCTCAAAGTACTAGAACCCCAACCTGCAAACTGCTCATACCCTACCCTGGTTATTCAATTACAGAATTTTCACTCCCAAAGCCATATAAGGCCCAATTTTCCACATTTGATCACAAAAATGGCTACCTAGACCTCCCTAGATGTCAAACCAGTAACAACCCCTCACTTAGACATTGAGCACCTGGCCCTGGTAGACAACGATTTTCAAATCAAAGAGACAATCACCCAAGGAAACCTTCTGAGAATCCATTGCTGGGCCAAGGATAGGTTCCTAAACCATGCTGATGACATAAACCTTTTGGGATCAAGTTTGCCCAAGTATACATTCCCATAAGTCCATCCATTCCTAGACATAGTACATTTTTTCCATGCCTATTATGTTCCAAGCCATAGGGCTATTAAGGCACCAAACCATGAAATATTGTTCAACATCTGTTGAATCCATCAATCGGGTGCTGCAAATCCAGTCTATTGCTAATCTAACTCTTTTTTCCATTGCAAACCTGTTGGACCTGTACATCACATTGGACCCAGTAAAGATCAAACAAATATTTGAGGAGTGCCATACTCCTCATGACATTCCACCCTATGTTTTTGCTATTTTTCCAGAGACTGGAAGGAGAATAATCACCATGATCTCAAGCATCTTGGGATACAAAACATATGATAATATATATGAGATAGTCATGGATTTTATGTCTATTTTCATTCCAGGCCAGCCTCCTGCCATTATGTATGATTATGCCCAGTTCATTGCAGACAAAATGCATGAACAATTCACTAGATTGCCCACTGAAAGAGTTTTCAAATACTCTTCAGTGTTGTTTCATATGTTCCTGTATTATCAAACAGACAAGTTCCCAATGAAGATTAAAAAAACAGGTACCATGGGAAAGGAAAGATTAGTCATCTACTGGACACCCTTGGTCCAGAGGTATAACACAAAATTCACATACAAAGACTTCATAGATTGTTTTGTTCACCCTATCATAAACATGCTAACTTCTAGCACTCAACCTAGAATCAATACTAAGATCAAGAGAGTGCTGCAACAGGAAAAGAATAGCAGAGTAGGAGACTGGTACCTCTACTAGGATCATATTGAAATCAATATTTATGGCTGTGAGTTACCCCCCCACAAATTGCCTAAGTATCTCCCAATGAGAATATTTTCCCTGGAATACTTCAGGAAAATCATAAGTGCAAATGAAGTCAAGTTCCTAGCTGCCAGGAATAAGACATAGTTTAAGATGAAAAACCAAATGGAACCTTTCATCTGAAGCACTAGAGAGGCTGGACCTGAGGTTGATAAGATTCTTCAAGACATGAAATTCTAGCATAGTTTCATTTGGCATTATGACCCTCATGGGGTTATAAACAAGCTCAGACAAAAGGTCAAGTTGAGACCTTACATCCACTACCCAAGACATGACATTGAACAATATTCTAATAAGTCAGAATGGGTAGAGAATACATTGATTGACATTGATAGCACAATGGTGGATGTGGAGAACACCATGATAGACTTGGAGAAACAATTTGACCAAAGCTCTTTCTTTTAGGTCCTAGAGTTGGAAGAGCCAATGAATATCCCTCCCATCATTCAGACTCCTGTCAATGAGGAGAAGAATCCCAAAAGAAATAGAGAGGAAGCATCAAGCTCTGCCATGGAGACCACTGATCATCAGTTCCAACTAAGAAAAAGGCCCAAATTGACTCCTATGTCTGAACATGAGGAAAACATTGCATCAGCAGAAATGATTGATACTGATGCAATGGGGCAAAGGAGTAGACAAACAACTGAGATTGCTGCATCAATAGAAACATAACAACCCTCTTCTTCAAACACCTAGGTTATACAGAGACAGAAGAGTGTGGAGGTGTCTTCCTTTGTGATGCCAGTTGACAAGGAAAGAAATATCAAAGAAAGATTCAAGGAAATAAAAATGAGGAATGAAAAGCTAAAGGTAGACACTTATACCAAGTACTTGAAGATGACAACACCGAATCAAAATAGATTGATGTCAGCTTTTGACATCAAAGAAGGAAAGATGCAGGTGTCCTTCCTACAACCTACTATAGAATAGCCTAAAACCACAACAGACTACAAGAAGACCAACTTTGAGGTCTTAGCCAGGGATGTGCATCCCATAGATCAAATATAATTTCACAAGCAGGCTGGAGAGATGATCTACTCCACCCTCACAGCAAAAGCAATGACACCATTCAAGCTCAAGGACTCATTAAACATGGTGACATCCCAGTACAAACTAGAAAAATCATATTCCAACACCAAATATACAAGGATGAAATCCTTAGAAGACCTGATCATTGAGTTGGGACATGACCCAAAGGACATCAAGGTTGCTGAACAATTAATTAAGAAGAAAAATGAAGACATTGTAGCCCTTAAGAAACATCTCAAGCTACCTCAGTTACAACACCCACAAACAAAAGAAGTCCTTGAAAGCTAAACAAATCATGAAGAGATGATGGACTTGGTGCTGCAACTCAATGACCAGTTGAAGGAAATGGAAAAGGAACTAGATAACTTGATCCAGCTCAAACAAGCTAGTCTAGAAAGTTATCCTCCAACTGTTATTCCTACAGTGACCACAACTATGACTTCCACATTGGAAGCAGCATTAGCTCCCACTGGTCCAATGGTCACTGCATTGTTAGCAGCAACAACAACTACATCAACAACGACATCAACTGCAACAGGTACCATAGGTGATGAAGCAAACAGGCTGGTTAAGGCAATGGAAGAAATGTCCATTCAGACCAATGAAATGAACAAGTTAAAAGAGAAACTTACCAGCCTGGAGACAGATTGCAGGTTAGCCCAGATCATGCATAAGGAAGAACAACAGAAGGCTACCAGAATGAATGAGAGAGTAAAAAGCCTGGAGAAAGAGTTAACACTGAGTGAGCCTTTGCAAAAGGCCAAACAGTTATTATGGGCCAATATCATTGATTTTGTCAATGATATTTGGCCATCTATCTAGGTCAATTTTTAATAGATAGACTTCATCAAACAAGCTACAAAAGCGATCCAGAATGTCAAAGAAGAGCTTGGAGGAATTCCAGAGGAAGCAGTAAGAATTATTCAATTCCTCAACTCCAAGAAAAAATATGAGCTACAAGAACTTGACATACCTGACAGGACATGTACCATTTTGGAAGTCAAGAGGGTCTTAGCCAAGAGAAATTGAATGTTAAATTTAGAAAATAAGTGTCAAACCATGCAACTAGTCATTGACAGGTTTATGACCAAGTTTGAGCTTTTGAGAGAAAAGGGACTACCTAGTCCCTTAGTCATAAATGATAAATTGATGACATAGGAGGACTACAACAAGAAAATCAGAGAAGTAGCTAGAGAACAAGAAAATACCTCATCAATGAGTGGTATACCAATTGGAAAAGTATTATACTAGAATTTTGAAAATCCGTTTTACCTCCAGCATGAGGTGAAACTCTTATTTATTAATAAGCCTACTTTTTCCAAATATATAGATGCTAATGAGATATATAGGAAAATGTTCAACATCCAGTTACTAGATGAAGAAACATGGAAAAAACTTTATGATTTACTGTAGTAAAATCACAGTAAAAATATAAGTGTACAATAAAAAGTAAATGAGCATGGTAAAAGGATGAAGACAGGTTAGCACAATCAAAGTGTATCAAGTGAAAGAGTATAAGAAGAAAGATGAAAGTCAAACAGAATATCCAGTGTGGAAGCCAAACAGCTTGCTAGCATAAAGGGCTAAAAATCAAACCATAACAATCAGCAGAACCAAAATAACAGGGACAACATGAAATATTTCAATAGCTATCTCTATCTTCTTGCAAGAAGATATTTATTTTTTCCTAGATTAGTTTTGAATACAGTTCATATATTTTGTAATCCCTTTTGTATAAATACTTCAAAATTTGAAGTATTAGGTGTGAATTATTTTACATTTGTAGAGTCATTTTGATGTTAAACCTGAGGGTGAATGTAACCATTTTCAAGTCAACAAACTGGAGAAAGTAATAAAATATTTTCGCTACAAGATTCATGAGATGAGCCATTTGCAGTGAAGTACTTTATTTGCGTGATTTAGTTATCTTTCTTATGTGTTTTCATAATCTTAAATGTGTTCTAAAATCTAAATGAATTAACTGGAAATATCACTCAGAATTTGTTTAATTACACTCTGTTTTGCACAATTAGTCATTTACATGTTTTCTTCTGATACCTGGATTTGAGAATCCTTGATTGCTGTCCCATCCCTGTTGATTTATTTCATTCCTTCCAAAGTCCGGTATAGGGTACCCTTAATTGTTCTTTGATTCGATTTGAAGCCATTCACCATTTAGCCTCTGAAATCTACAGTAACTCATCTTTCTTGCCCTGAAGACACTGTTTTAGAACTGAATCTAGTCGTGTTTGTCAGACATTTGACTCCATAGTCCAATGGTATAAGCCAAACCTATGTCCATCTAATTAAAGTAATCCCACCACCAAAATTTCAAAATAAAACCCAAGTGCAAGCAACAACTAGCCTAAAATGATTAACTAAAACAAAGTTAAATTATAAAGAGAGAGCCCTCTCTGAGCATCAGGAAGGCTAGGTCCTGATCTCCAAAAGCGGTTTTTGGTTACCTTTAGTTTTTCTTTCTTCTTTATTCAAAAGAATTATCAGAGTGATAACAAACACCATGCGTACCAATCCCCATGCTGCACAATTACTTGATATCTGACATTTTCCTACAAAGATTCAAACCCTATCACCATCACTCTCTCCTAAATCACCTATCTTGCCATGCCATTACTTGTTACTACAGATTACTCCTCAATTTACATCTACAATTTTTTTCTATTTTTTTTATATATTTCGAATGCAATTTGCATTATGAGTAAGGAATTAACCCTTTGCATGGTATTGATTGTCCTCTAGGTATTCCAAACGAATTCCCCATAGCATATTATAGGTATAAAAATCCCTTACTTTGTTTTTTCCTTTTTTAACATCTTCACAATGTAAATCGTTTTAACTCTTAACACTTTCTATAGTTCTTAACTTATATGGACATAATTTTGATTGTTCTAACACACGTATTCCAAGAGATTAATGGCCTACATAAAAAAATGAATTGGGAGTCTACATGAAATCCAAAAGAGTGTGCACATATTCAAAAATTATTATAAACAATTAAAAATGAGGTCGAGTTGATTGACACAATCAATTTCAATCTCGCACCTCACGACAGGGAATCGACAAACGACACTAACAATTTGAAAATAATATTTTGTTGTTTATCATGCAACTCACATCACATGTTCCTATACAATTTTTTCCTCGAACTTGTTTTTTAGCACTGCCTATACGTTACTTATAGATTTAAATGACATACTGTAGGATTTTCCATGTAAATGTGCATAACTCCATCCATTAGATCCATCCACTAACAATTGTTACTTCCACCTCCCTATCCATCTGTTCCTCACTCTCCACAACGTTTCCATCTCTTAATGAAATTTAAAATTTCCTTAACATGGAGTTATGCATTTTCCTGGGATCTTATTCCTAACATGATCAAATTGGCGAAGCTCCCTTTCTTAGAAATATCACCTCTTTATTGGACAGTGACATGTATTAAGTTATGAAAACACATGTGTTAAGCACCTCCTTAATAGTGCATTTAATGTTGTCATATATACTTATTTATATTTAGAAATAAGAATAGGGTACTTTGCATTTTAATACCTTTAAGGTTGGTTTAATGGATTGATTTATCTATGTAAAATATGATTTTATAAGGATTATTACTTTTTATTTTTGGTGATTGTAGAGTCACTCTTGGATCTCTTTATTTCCTTTACTTCATGCATCTTTAGGTTTATATGCATAGGCCATTTACTAGAGGCCTACCATATTCCATGATTATGATCTTGTCCATAAATGCATGGTGTTTATGCTACAGAAGGACAAGTAAAGTCCATGCACACATTCTTACACGTTCCCTGTAATATTTTCCAAATTGAAATTAGAAATGTTTTACTGAGACAAATAAGATGTGTTGTGGGTACAAATTTCAATTTATGGCAATAGTAGACAACAAACATAGAGTTTTTTTCATGCTAACATATCTTCTTCTATCATATATAGAGTTGTGTTGCAAGGTGTAAGGAGACTAGTTTGCCACAATAAAATTAAATTTATGTCCTATAATAGCTTTCTACTCTATGAAAGATTAAAAATCCCTGATTATAGGTGCAATATATGTAATGGTGATTCAGGTGAGCAAAGACATTCCATATTCAATGGTATATTGAAATACTTAATTGAAAAGGTCCATTTTTTTAGATGAATTACATTTTCTCTAATAGACCATTCTATCTTCTAAGTTCTACCCATGAAAGTTACTTCTATTTTTTTTAGATAAGCATGTAAATGTACTAAATTTTTAAGTTGATGTAGTCTAAACATATTCATGGAAAACATCATTTTCTCCATTAGGTTTAGGGAGCTATTTGGAAATGAAATCACAAGTGGATCTAGAAGATGATGTGTACGTCCCTAATTTTGACATTGAAAGTCAAATACATAGCTTGTCAAATGTATTATGTTATTGGTGGTTCCACAACTAATGTAAGAAGCCACTAGTAACCTTAGCAATTTTTTTGTACAGACTAAGAAATGAATCTAATCAAAAGGGATAAAATATGTGTAGGTAAACACATCATGTTTAAATCTCTACACAATTTTTAATGTTCCAAAATTTTAGGACAATGCTATATCCAATAATTGCTATTATTCAATATCCTTATCCTAGCAGTTAAAAGCATGTCATTTTTTTGGTTGGTAAATGCGATGCCTTTTAATGTTGATTTCATAGGATGATTTATATCTAAATTTATACCTCTTTGTAAAAGCCATTCATTTCTTTCACCTTTTGATAAAATCTGAGGTGAAAAAATCACGTGATTGCTCAGGATGCAGTCTCTATTATGCATATTATTCATGGCTCATGAGATTATGAGCAGAATCAAGATCCTTTCAAATATATCAAAACATCATTGTTAACACATAACTCTCATAGGAATATATGTCTCTCTAATGATCTTCTTATTCTAATGTAGTTGGGAGTCAAAACCAAATACATGGAGAAGCCTTGCTTGAACCAGGAAGCAAGTTTCACCTACAATTTTGATGGACCCAAAATGGTGGTTTTATCATGGGAAAATATCAAAACATTAGTATTTCTGGGTGCCTAAAGGACCTAGAAAAGCTGGAAGAATTCATTGGCGGTTATATGCATGGTAATTTTTGTGGGTCTTTTAGCTTGTATGAAAAATGTTGTTCTGATAAATTCCTCCAAAATATTCATCTCCAAAATGAAATTTCTCCTCTCCAAGTTCCATCATTGTCCAAAATTGTTGAATGAAGCATTTGTACTTGCAAATTCCCACCGTTTTATCTATTTTGGAGATCTTTACTTCTACTTTGAAATTTATATGGACCTTTTCCTGGACTTATAAAATCTTTCTGATTTGAACTCAATTCTACAATTTATAAGTTGCAGGATAAAGTTAAATAATGCTTTGAGCGCTCTAGATCTTCAAAGCATTCAAGTTTTGAGAGTTACACTCATCAAATACATAAAAAGTTTTGACATAAGAATATCAATCCCTAATTTAGTTTTAGTTTGTGTTTTGATATTGAATTTCATATCTTAGTTAGGTTCATAGTATTAACTTAACATATTTAAATCCAGAGAATATATGAGCTAATTAGGGTGTCATACCATGTGATGAAAACAACATGTGTAAGATTATCCATTAATTTTTTTTCATAAAATTGAAACATGTGCAAAGAGTCTCAACTTCAAAAGCTGGTAAATTGGATTATAATATTTCTTTGATTAATAAGCTAAGACATGTATACTTTTATTCAAAGCATCATACTAAACTAGGTGAAAGAGAATAGTAAGGAACCGATATGAAAATAGGGGGCACATGAGGCCCCCTAATATGAAATGTAAAGGAAAAACAAGGATCATAACAACATAAAATGAAATAACATTACCTATGTGTACATGGAGGTTAATCTTGGGGTAAAACTTGACAAGTGGAACAAATATGGTGAGAGAAAATGTTCATTTTTTACCAATATACATTGAAAAGTGTATATACAACTAAGAAATATTCATATTACATCTTAGACTCTGGAGAAGCTAGCTAATACCATAAGAATTTGGTACCATTAATTTATATTGAACATGCAACTCTTCTTCACCATGATACAATTCCTTAACATTGATCAATGAGGTAATTCTTTTCACCAATATATAAGGTATCCACCTTTACAAGTGTACACACAACTAATAGATACTCATACAACATGCTAGTGGAATATTGAGAACCCAACTAATGCCATTGATACCAATATTTGATATGGAATCCATGCCCCTTCTTGGCCAACATAACAAGTGCCATTATTGTTTATTGAAACACTTATAAATGCTGGTAAGTGATGGAAATTCCCTATTGGGTTGCATGATTTTGATGGTGGGAAATTCACAATTGTTTGCCACTAATTAATATAAATCAAAATATTTTCATAGTGTGATGGCATATCAATGTAGTTCCTTGAAACTTTTGCATCATATCATAAAAATGGCTTGCCAATCTTTCTTCTCATCACTTCCTTCTCTAGTGACAAGAACAAGTACGAGAAATGGTAAAATTTATTTAGAAGATGAATGGAATGTTTAAAGCTTCTAAGCATAAGCTTCAAGTTTATATTTTAACTACAAACATGTTTTAACTTTTATTCTAGTTAGTTCCATAAAGGACTAATTATATTATGTTGGCTAATATAAATATATAGTGATTAGTTTATAAATATATGAATCTTTGATTTGGTTCATACGAAACAAATGAGTGAAGCTTCCATGCATGCATCTATGCCCAAAAATAATCACATCGATTTATAATGTGTAGTGATATTAATTTAATCATGAATAATAAAAACCATTGGGATGCAAGTTATAAAAGCTGATTCTACTGCAAAGTTAGATGTCACAACTCACACGATTATGATGTGAGGCATGAAGTAAGAAAATGTGGGCTGCAAATACTGCTAATGTAAAATAACATTTATTTTACTTTTCTCTTTAGGGTAACATTTATTTTACTTTTCTCTTTAGGGTTGAGGATAGATAGGCATGACAATGAAGGGATGATATAATGTTATGCTCCTTTGGACATCTATCAAAAGAGATGTGGGAAGACAATAACAATTTGATTCATACAAGCCTATTCTTTATAAATAAGTCCAATTAACATGGTAGGTGTGTGCCTTTCAATTTTCTTTAGTTTGGAACTTTACACAGGAAGGACCATGAATAACAATAATAACAATAGTTGGTATATAGCTAAAACATTTTATTATAAGAAAGTATTACAATGGTAAAAAAACATGTAGATATGTTGTAGAGAACAATTGATCTAATGGGAGATGGAAATATTTAACTTCAATGGTGCATATTTAGCACTTTCTCATGACTTGAAACTTTCTAGTTCATTTGCAACTTTAAATACAACCCTATTCTTTGTAAATAAGTCCGATGAACCTTGAAGGTGTAAGTTTTCTTTAGTTTGGACTTTCCCAAGAGGACCATGAATAAAAATAGCTTGCATATAAATAAAACATTATTTTAGAAGAAATGATTACAATGGTATAAAATGTGTAGATATATTTCATAGAAAAAATGATTTGATGGGAGTTGGCAATATTAAAATTTAGTATGTATAGTGAAATATTCAACTTAAATACATATGTTATTGTTAGCCCATAAATGTTTGCATGCCATGGATGTTAGTACTCAATTTTAGGCTCCAACATGTATTCAAATGATCAAATATTTTTGGCTCCAACATGTAATTTATGGCCAATGATTAGATCAGATCAAATCATTTGAAAGCTTATTCACTTCGGGGCCTCTTTAGGTTGTTGGTTATACAAACAAATTCTCTATTTTGAGTAATTTTCTTTGATAATGTGGTAGGGACTTTTGTATCAGTCAATATTATGTGTGTTTGGACGCCTATTCTTATATATGGTTGAATTTAGTGTTCAAATTCTTAAAAATCCATTGGGAATGAATTATTTGCTATGAAATGTTCTTCAATATTTAATCCACTAGTTGAATTTGGATTTTTCTTGTAATTGCAAGATCATTTTATTTGTCGCGAGGCTCTATGATCATGGAGGTTGCTAAAAAGTCACTAAATATGCATGCTTAGTTTGTTCTCAAGCACATTATCAAGAGTTTATTAAGCATCTTTTTAAAGTCTAGCAGGATCCTCTGTGAGGGGCTACCATTGTAGGCATGATAAAGTATAGATCTTCTTGTCCATCCCTAAAAAAGGAAAATATGTGCAAACATGGCAAAGTGTTTGACATGCTTGATTGAATTAGAAATTTTTGAAGTAGCATTTGACTTCCAAGCATGAAAGGGGGGACTTTCTAAATTCTTATTTTGCATCTGTTCTTATCCTATTTGGTTTTCTGGCTTTTGAAATTGAAATATGAAAGCATATCAATTCTCTCAGGGAATTATTTATTTTCTTTTCAAGGAATAAAACAGACAAGCCAAAGTGTATACTATTTTATAGGTAATAATATTAACTTAGTGTGGGATCTCAATGAGGGTTCCTTGCAACATTGTTTATTTGAAAACAAATATAGCAGGGTTAGCTAGTAACTTGCTATTTCAATTTCGTGTTTTGCAATTAATAACTTAGTATTTTTCAGAGATGGAGTATCTAGAGTAAGTGAGGGCCAATTTTATCAAGTTCTATTGTATGATTAGATTCTATACAGAAGGTGAATATTTTCTAGTTTATAGGTCCCTCTTGTTTAGACAACTCTTAATTATTTAGGTGTATTGTTACTTTGAATGTTACATGATTTAAATTTAGTTGGAACTTGGTGCTAAACCTATTTTAAGAATCTTTCTTTGGGCTTCAACAAGGCACTTGGTTCCCTATATCCCTTTAATTAAGCATTGATCTAGGAGTTTTCACTCCCCCTTTGCGCCTACATTGGATGCATTTATTTAATTCCATTGACTTACTTTTATGCTTATGTGTTGGATATGAACAAAATTATCTTCTCATATTATCCATCTTATCCATGTTGAAACAACTATCTCCATGCAATGAGTTGAATTTTTTTGGTGGTAATTTCAGGCCTATGCATCTCTTGAACCAAATTATCAACCTCGACTTAATTTTTTGGTAGTTAAAAAATGTCACCATACATTACTCTTTGAAAACAACCATCTAGATTGAAAGGAGTGGAAATATATTCTCAGATAAGAAGATAATTGTTATGGAATACACATCTATTAGTTGTCACACACTGTGTATGATAGTCCTCTATTAATCATAATTCTATTGTAAGCTTCCTCTTATTTTATAGAAGAGTTAGTGCTTATGGTCCTTTTTGATGATATTCCATGAACTGTAGTTGACTCCAAAATTTTCCATCCAATATAATTTGACTTTTACCTCTACAACCATGCTGGTATTCAGGTGTCGTTGATATTACATTTTTCATTTGGTTGCATAATTGGTTGATATCTTCTGAGATAAAGATGTTATTATGTTTCCCAACTCAGTAGGAATGGACATGTTCACTGGAAGATTAATTGATCCCAGTTTATGACATTTATAAGAACTAGTAACCTTCCCATTATCATGTTCTTTGGGATGAAAACAAATTCACAACTAATGGATTGTGTTCCTTAACCAACCATCTATGTTACACGTAGATCCGTACATCATCCTCTTTACCCCTAGTGCATTGTGTAGATAAGATAATATATTTTCAAAATATTATAATTCAATTTTAGTGTGCTTCTGACCAATTTGGACTTTTACTCTGTATAAAAGTTGCAAAATTCATGGTTAAGAAGTAGGATAAAAGTTGGAAGTTCTAAATGGAAAGTATAAATAGCTATGTAGCTATAGTTGGTTTTAAGGTAAATCGTATTTTGAATAATGTTAGTTATTGAGCAATGATTTCTTTTCAATTTCGAAAAAATGATGTTTGTGCTCATCTAGTTGAAAAATGGGAGCTGTTTTTGTCCTTGAATTGAAACAAATTTAGAAAAAAAAATTAATGCATTGTATATTTTATTGGGATCTTGTTGACTTGTATCCATTGGTTTGTGGCAAATATGCAAGGTGTACATGATCAGTTTCTATAGGTAGCTTTCCATTGCTACATCATGAATATATACTTAGTTCATATATACAATACCCCCAATTTATTATGTCCATCTAGCTGCATTTGGCGCTCGATTTAATACTAATGTAAGTGCATTTAACCTAGGGTATCATGTTTACTAAAGGAGTTAGATTCCTAATTCAAGAATTAATTATTTATTGTATTTTCCTATAGTTTTAGGAGAGAATGAGAATTATTGTAAATAGGAGAAGGTTCAAGAGTATTTTGGAAGAGCCGAGAGGTTTCAAGGTTAGTTAGCTCTTATTTAGAGATAAAGGATTAGGTGAGAGATTCTATGGATCATGAGAGATATTTTAGGAGTTTGTTTAAGATCTAGAACCTAATTTGGGTTCAGATCCACTTGTATAAATCTAGGTGAGACCCTGAGGCATTAAGTGAAATAGAGTGAAGAATGTGAGTAACCAAAAATGAAACAAATAGTCCTCATGTAAATATTTTATTTATTTAATTAACTATATATGAGATTTTATGTGCATACATATGGTGTGAATTTAGTTTTATGAGTTTTGTGTTAATTTTTAATTTGTAGACCCCCTATGGTGTGTTGCGTCATTTTGGTATGGAAGCTCAGATAATAGCTATTTTTTGAAAACGTGGAGAGCAATTGGTAGTTTGGTAGAACCTTGTTGTGAAGCTCTGTGTGGACCTATTCTTGGAGTGAAAGTGAAGTGTAGTGATTGGTGCGTTAGAGTCATGACCAATTGACTAGAATTTGTTTTTGAGGAAAAATGCACTAGGTCATAGAATGTTTAGAGCTCTGTGAATTCTTTTGCGGAAACTAAATTGAAGAGTCATTTTATTAAAGAGTTACTCTGAACAAAAAAGTCGTTGTTGCCTGCGAGAGTTGTTATTTGTTTTGAGATATTGTTGTCATCAATTTGGTAAAGATTGCAAAGGGAAGACCTATTTTAAATTTATAGCTTCAGTTGTTGGAATGTGTGCTTTCTTATCGAGGCCATTTTATTCGTGAATTATTGTGGGAAAATTGTAAATTGTCTTCGATGTATTTTCCCGCTTGTGCAGGAGGAGCAGTAAATTCTACTCTTGAATGTAACTGTTAAGGTGTCATTCAATGCTTGCGTACAGTGGAAGCCGCTTTTAAAAAAATGAGAATGCTATTTTGAAACTTAACAAAAGAACTTATTTCAAGAAGTTGGCCCTTTTCACAAATTTCAGGGTGCATGTCACATTCAACTCGAGATTCGCTGCCTCGGCCTGAACACATGAATTTATTTTGGCCTATATAAGACCTTTCTTCAGAACTTGGAGTAGGAAACACAACGCTTACAGATAGAATATTTTGTTTCCATGTTGTAAATAGCTAACACTGGCTCCAGGTAACAATTTGTCTTATCATGAAAAAAGAATTATGATTTTTTTTTTGGGCAACAATCAAAAGGAGTTTTGGTGATATTCAAAATGAAGATTTTGAGGTAGAGGAAGGGTACGCTAAATTTCATTGGCAAAGATTAAGAATTTGAGCTTTTGGGGAGAAGAATGGAGTTAAACCTGGAACAGAGGAGACCTCATTCATGAAAACTGAGTGGTAGTTTAGTGATGTGGCCCATCCACGTGGCCCTGCCTCGACTCCGCTGCGCCTGGTACCTTTCGAACTTGGTGAATTGATTTGGTTGTTATTGCCAATCGGATATGATTGACCTGCTCATTTACTGTTCTGTACTCGATCGACCTACCCCTCGTACTTGGCCTCTCCTCCGTCCGGCACCTGTCTGCCTCGATCTGGGGTAACCCTAATTCTCTGTTATGGTTTATTGTTGTTGCCTTTTCGCGTTTTGGTCATTTGTGCTGGAAACTTCGACACTCTGCAACTGATTTTCTGGTTCGGCTCTGTGTTTGGAAACCTTTGTCTGTGTGTGGTCGTCTTTGGTGATTTTCTGGTCGGAGGATGTGGTTTTCCACCGTAGTTCCGCTGGTACCTCTGTCACTTGGTTGCTGTGGTAAGTTTACTCTGGTTCCACGTCTCTGTCACTGGTTTTATTCTCGGCTTTCTCTGTTGATTTACTCCTTAGCTAAGCGTATTGGTATGTTAGTAAATACATGGTATTTGTTTGGTTATTTCACGCCTCGGCGTCCTTACTCTGCTCCAGAACGATATGCTTTCGAGGACCTGTCGCTCTCGGCCTCGGCGCTCAGCTATCCCGACCTGTAAGTTATCTCTCCCTGCTATAATCTTGTTTTCGTTTATCGAATCTTCACTGACCTCTTCGGCTCCTCCGTGGTCAGGTGGGTGTGCTCGATATCATGGAGTCCGCTCCTATTCAGGTAAATAACTCTCTCGTTTGCAACCCTTACTCATAACTACATAATTCCATTTCTTTCTTTTTGTTCTGTTGAGGCTCGGCACTTAATAAGTCACGGTCTTGTTTTCTGGGTTCCCTTCCCAAAACCCTGACTCATGCGCTTGTTTTGTGGTGTATTGCAGGTGGCGGCACTGTGGTTGTCTGCAATAATCGGTGGCCTCAATTCCCGGGTAGTTCTGAGTCTTTTTCCGCTAGTCGTTTGTCTTGTTATTCCGTTTGCCTGTAGGTAGATATGTTATCGGTCTTGTTGGAAAAGAAAAGGGTTTCTTCTGTTCCTTTTGGCCTTACACGGCACTGTCTGTTTGCAATAGTTTGTAGTAGACTCGGCCTCTGTAGGGTCTGTTACTGGTCTTCAATACGATGTATGGATTCGTTGTAAGTTTTGTGGTCACGCTTGTTTTAAAGCGTAAGGGTCTCGGCCCTCGTCATATGGATGACTGTAACTAATTTATTTTGATTCAGACCGATATGACAATATATATATATATGCAACTGTTTATATTCGAATTTGATTTCAAATGTTTGTTTTGGTTCGGTGCCTTACCCGGACTCGTACGTTCGTTCCTTGTCTGGTTACTTGCTGTAGTTTGCCTGCGTCTTATTCCATGATTCGTTAGCTATCTTTGTTGCTTGTATGTGGTCGGTATATGCGCGGTGACTGGAAATTATTCCTTAAACTCGTTTGTCTGCATATTTACTTACCTGTGCAATTTTGTTTACATAGATTTGACTGTAGATTACAGTCTTTCGATTCTGTTATTGTTTTTATCACAGTAATGTACAAAAAAAAAAGATGTTTAATTCTCAGAAATAAAGCTTTACATAGGATTATGAATTTACTCTGTCATACGTAGTCATTTCTAGAAGAGGAAAATTTAATATTCAGAGGAAATGAAGTTCTTTCTGTAAAAGTAATGACAATACTTTCTCTGTTTATTTTCTTTGCTGCCGAACTGAACCCCCAATGCGATTGTTTTTCGTTTTTTTGTTTCCCTCGAGGATTCGGTTGGTAACTGGTTCTCAACCGTTTACAAAATAGTTGAATAACCGAAATCATTCAGTTCTTGGCTGTACTTGACTCCCAACTATTCTAATACTGGTCCCACAAAGGTGACTGTGGACTTTAGGTAAGATAAACTAATTCTACTGGTGACAATAATCACTGACAGCTGTAAAAAAAATAAACTAATTAAAATGAATTAACAGAGATTCTAAATACCTGTAGCTGACTCTGACAAAAGAAAATAAAATTAACTTAAAAGTAATTGACAGCCTTGTTGTCCCTTGTCAATTTGCTTAGTCTCCTTAGTCTTTTTCTAAAACCTCATGTGTCCCGTTTCGGTCTCCTCCCTGTCGTCCAGATGCTCCTGCATCAGGCTGCCGGGGTAAAAGAGAGTTCTCATGGCTCCGTTCCATGAGTTCCTCCACCGAATAACCTGCCCTTTGTATCTGTGCTTCGTCGAGCCAAGAGCTGTCCTCTAGGGGACGGTCCTTCCACTTGACAAGGTAACGCAGATACTCCTTCCTACGCGTCCGTTTAGCTACCTGTGTGTTGATAATCCCTTCAATTTCATGAGTCTTAACCGACGGTAACTGTTTCTTCCAAAGACTGCTCTTGAACTGGGTGTCCCGTTGTGGCTGTACTATGTTTTCGTCTGTTGCCTGGGCCTGATACGGAAACAGATCTGCCACGTTGAATATGGGCGATATGCCTATATCAGGTGGCAACTGAATCTCGTACGCATTCGCTGAAAATTTGCGAAGGATTTTGCATGGGCTGATTTTTTTGAACTTTAGTTTGTTATAAGTTCCCTTAGGAAACCTTTCCCGACGCAAATGCGCAAGCACTTCGTCTCCAATTTCGAAATGTACCTCACGCCGCTTAACATCTGCATGCTGTTTATATTTCTGCGTGCTATCCTGCAATTTCATCTTGACTTTGTCATGCAGTTCGCTCATTGCCTCGGCAAAATCTTCCCCGTCTGCGCTCCTCCTTTCCAGCTGTCCTAAATCTCGCAATTCGTGTACTCCCCGCGGATGCATACCATACAATATCTGGAATGGGCTTAGTCCAGTACTCCGGTTAGGCGAATCGTTGTAAGCGAATTCGGCCTGGGCTAGAGCTCGATCCCATAATCGCGAGTTCTCTCCGGTCAGACTCCTCAATAAATTTCCCAAACTCCTGTTAACTACTTCGGTCTGTCCGTCAGTCTGCAGATGATACGCGGAGCTGAAGTTTAACTGTGTGCCCAGCTTTTTCCAAAGGGTGCGCCAGAAATGCCCCGTAAATTTCACATCCCTGTCTGAAACTACAGTCCTTGGTAAGCCATGTAGTCGAACTACTTCTGTAAAGAAGAGGTGTGCCACATAAGTGGCGTCGCTAGTCTTCCGGCACGGAATGAAATGAGCCATTTTGGAAAATCTATCAACCACCACCATCATTGAATCATACCCCCGCTGGGTTCTTGGCAATCCCAGGACGAAGTCAATACTGACTGAATCCCAAGGTCTGCTTGGAACTGGTAGGGGTGTATATAACCCAGCATTCTGGCTGTGTCCTTTCGCTAGTTGACAGATCTTACATCTGGTTACATACCTCTGTACGTCTCGACTCATCTTCGGCCAGTAGTAGAAGTGTCCTAGCTGTTCCAATGTTTTATCAATGCCAAAATGTCCTGCCAAACCCCCGCTATGCTTCTCCTTCACTAAATTTTCCCTCATCGAACAATCTGGAATACATAGCTGTCCTCCACGAAACAACAATCCGTCCTGTAAATTAAAATCCAGCCATGGGCTTGTATTTCGTAAAACAGGATTCTGGCATGCCTCAAAGGCTTCTTTGAAATCTGCGTCCATCTGATACAAGTCCTTCAAATATTCAAACCCCATTACTTGTATGCCGCTTTCCTGTAAGAGTAAAACTCTTCTGCTCAAAGCATCCGCCACTTTGTTGGCAGTTCCGCTTATATGCTTCAGCACGAAAGTAAAACTTTGTAGGTACTCCACCCACTTGGCGTGCTTGTGGTTCAATTTGTGTTGCTGCGTTATATACTGTAACGCAGAATTGTCTGAGAACAAGACAAACTCACTGCCGAGTAAGTAGTGCCTCCAGTGCTTCAAGGCTTGAACCACTGCATAGAATTCTTTATCGTAGGACGAGTACTTCTGCCGGCTTTCGTTTAGTTTCTCACTAAAGAATGCCACAGGTCTGTCCTCTTGACTGAGTACAGCACCTATAGCTGTCCCGCTTGCATCACATCGAACCTGAAAAGGTTTGCTGAAGTCGGGCAGCCTCAAGATTGGCCTCTCTGTTATCTTTCGTTTCAGAAGTTGGAAACTGTCTTCTGCTGCTTTTGTCCAGCAAAAAGGTTGACTAGCCTTTTTGATGGTTTCTAACATCGGCGCGCAGATTTCACTAAAATTCTTAATAAATTTCCGATAAAAACTTGCTAAACCGTGAAAACTACGTACCTCGAATAAACTCTTTGGTGACGGCCAACTCATGATTGCTGTAATCTTCTCTGGGTCCATTTTCAATTCATTTTCCGCCACTACAAATCCCAGGTATATTAACTCCTTCTGTAGGAAAGTGCATTTCTTCAGATTCACCAGCAGTTTGTTCTGCTGCAGCTTCTCGAATACTTTTCGAATGTGCTGAAGGTGTTCCCTTTTTGTCCTGCTAAAGATCAAAATATCATCCAGATAGACTATCACGAATTTTCCAATAAATTCCTTTAACATTTCATTCATCAGTCTCATAAATGTACTTGGAGCGTTACTCAATCCAAACGGCATAACTAGCCATTCGTACAGCCCTTCATTGGTCTTGAAGGCTGTCTTCCATTCATCGCCTTCTCTAATCCTGATCTGATGATACCCACTCTTCAGATCGATCTTTGTAAAATATGCTGCTCCACTAAGGCAATCCATCATGTCATCCATCCTAGGCAAGGGAAACCTGTAGCGGATGGTGATCTTGTTTATAGCTCGCGAATCTGTACACATTCGCCATTCGCCACCCTTCTTAGGCGCAAGGACTGTGGGTACGGCACAGGGACTTAAGCTTTCTCTGATCAGCCCTTTGTCCAATAATTCCTGAACTTGCTTGCGTACCTCCTCATTGTCCTTTGGACTCATCCTGTACGCTGCCTTATTTGGTAAACTCGCTCCTGGTATAAAATCGATATGATGGCTGATGCTTCTTTTTGGAGGTAACTTATCAGGTAACTCCTCTGCTGCAATATCATGAAATTCTTCTAACAACTCCTGTATTTCCTTAGGTAATTCAATCCTTTCTGAGCTCAGCAACACTGGCTTCATCCTCCTTACAACTACAAAATTTACTTAAGTTTCATCCATCTGTTTGATGAACTGTTTTCCTCCCAATAACAACGCCTTTGCCCCACTAGATTCTGCTGCATCCTCTTCTTTGATGGGCACTAATGTATGTTTAACCCCATCCTTTGTAAACTTGTAACAATTCGTCTTTCCGTCGTGTGTCACCCTTCGGTCATACTGCCAAGGTCTCCCAAGCAGTATATGGCATACGTCCATGGGCATTACATCGCAGACCACTGTATCGTGGTACTTGCTAATGTGAAACTCCACCTCGCACTGCTCATCAACCAACAATTGGTGGCCTTTCTGTAGCCACGACACCTTGTAAGGTGTGGGGTGTTTTAGTCGCTTTAACCCCAACTTATCTACCATCTCAGTGGCAATTAAGTTATCTGTACTCCCACTGTCAATTATTACTTTGCAGCACTTCCCGTGAGATTTACAAACAGTCCGAAACAGTGATTTTCTCTGAGTCGGTTCAGACACTTCTTTGGTTGGTTTCAGCAGAACTTTATTCAGGAGTAATGCCTCTCCTGTTTCTGCTACATCCTCCACTTCTCGTGTCTGTGTGTCTGCCTCTTCTGGTTGAACCATATAGGTTCCTCTCTGACCTGTCTGCTCTACTTCTGGGCATTCAAAGGATCGATGTCCCCACTTTTGACACCTGTAGCACTGGAAACCAGTTCCTCTTCCGCGGCCATTCCCTCTTCCACGCTGGTATGGCCGACCTCCTCTAGTGCTGTCTCCCTTGTCAGCGGTCCCTGAAGTTCTCGAGCTACTGCCTTCTTCATTATTTGTAGTACTCTTTCCTCGTCCATAGGACTGTCCTCGTCCTCTACCACCTCCTTTTCCCCTCCTGTTATTTTGCTTTCTGTTAATCTTCTCCTCAGCTTTTACAGCACTCTGAAAAGCTTCCTCTATATTTCTGGGGGAAAGAATACTAATTTCATCTAGGATCTCCATCCTCAATCCATTAACGTACCGTGCTGTCTTTTCTGGAGTCTCGTCCGTGTAACCAGCACGTAAATTGACTCGATAGAACTCTTCAGTGTATTCTTTAACAGTCATGCCTTTTTGTCTCAAACTCTGTACTCTTCGACATAAGTCAACCTGATAATCTTTAGGTAGAAACCTGCCCTTCAGTTTTGCTACCATTCTCTCCCAACTTCGTATGGGTGTCTTATTTAATCTTTTTCTGTCTGCCTGGACATTATCCCACCACAAGAGGGCATGTCCCTTCAACTTAGTAGCGGCGAACTTAACTTTCTTATCCTCCCTAATCTCTTCATTCTCAAAATATTTATCCAGTTCGCTAATCCAATCTAACAGAATATCAGCAGACAGACTACCATCATAATTCAAAATTTCTGTCTTTGGTTTGCTGCTGGCCAACAGAATTGATCGCAACAGTCTCAGTTCAGGAGCTTCTTCATCCGAAGCCTCCGCAGCAGCTACTGTCTCTTCCTCACTCTCATCTCCCAACTCTGGGTCTCTTCGCCTACCCGCTTCCACTGCCTCTAAGCGAGCTGTGAGAACTCTAATCTGTTCTCTCAATCCTTCATCTCCTCCTCCTCTTCGTGCACCTCTGCCACGCCCTCGTCTTGGCGCTTGTACTTCTGCCATCTTCCCTTAACTAACAACTAATAAGATAATAATAAAAAAAAACTGCTCTGATACCAATTGATGTGGCCCGTCCACGTGGCCCTGCCTCGACTCCGCTGCGCCCGGTACCTTTCGAACTTGGTGAATTGATTTGGTTGTTATTGCCAATCGGATATGATTGACCTGCTCATTTACTGTTCTGTACTCGGTCGACCTACCCCTCGTACTTGGCCTCTCCTCCGTCCGGCACCTGTCCGCCTCGATCTGGGGTAACCCTAATTCTCTGTTATGGTTTATTGTTGTTGCCTTTTCGCGTTTTGGTCATTTGTGCTGGAAACTTCGACACTCTGCAACTGATTTTCTGGTTCGGCTCTGTGTTTGGAAATCTTTGTCTGTGTGTGGTCGTCTTTGGTGATTTTTTGGTCGGAGGATGTGGTTTTCCACCGTAGTTCCGCTGGTACCTCTGTCACTTGGTTGCTGTGGTAAGTTTACTCTGGTTCCGCGTCTCTGTCACTGGTTTTATTCTCGGCTTTCTCTGTTGATTTACTCCTTAGCTAAGCGTATTGGTATGTTGGTGAATACATGGTATTTGTTTGGTTATTTCACGCCTCGGCGTCCTTACTCTGCTCCAGAACGATATGCTTTCGAGGACCTGTCGCTCTCGGCCTCGGCGCTCAGCTATCCCGACCTGTAAGTTATCTCTCCCTGCTATAATCTTGTTTTCGTTTATCGAATCTTCACTGACCTCTTCGGCTCCTCCGTGGTCAGGTGGGTGTGCTCGATATCATGGAGTCCGCTCCTATTCAGGTAAATAACTCTCTCGTTTGCAACCCTTACTCATAACTACATAATTCCATTTCTTTCTTTTTGTTCTGTTGAGGCTCGGCACTTAATAAGTCACGGTCTTCTTTTCTGGGTTCCCTTCCCAAAACCCTGACTCATGCGCTTGTTTTGTGGTGTATTGCAGGTGGCGGCACTGTGGTTGTCTGCAATAATCGGTGGCCTCAATTCCCGGGTAGTTCTGAGTCTTTTTCCGCTAGTCGTTTGTCTTGTTATTCCGTTTGCCTGTAGGTAGATATGTTATCGGTCTTGTTGGAAAAGAAAAGGGTTTCTTCTGTTCCTTTTGGCCTTACACGGCACTGTCCGTTTGCAATAGTTTGTAGTAGACTCGGCCTCTGTAGGGTCTGTTACTGGTCTTCAATACGATGTATGGATTCGTTGTAAGTTTTGTGGTCACGCTTGTTTTAAAGCGTAAGGGTCTCGGCCCTCGTCATATGGATGACTGTAACTAATTTATTTTGATTCAGACCGATATGACAATATATATATATGCAACTGTTTATATTCGAATTTGATTTCAAATGTTTGTTTTGGTTCGGTGCCTTACCCGGACTCGTACGTTCGTTCCTTGTCTGGTTACTTGCTGTAGTTTGCCTGCGTCTTATTCCATGATTCGTTAGCTATCTTTGTTGCTTGTATGTGGTCGGTATATGCGCGGTGACTGGAAATTATTCCTTAAACTCGTTTGTCTGCATATTTACTTACCTGTGCAATTTTGTTTACATAGATTCGACTGTAGATTACAGTCTTTCGATTCTGTTATTGTTTTTATCACAGTAATGTACAGAAAAAAAAATGTTTAATTCTCAGAAATAAAGCTTTACATAGGATTATGAATTTACTCTGTCATACGTAGTCATTTCTAGAAGAGGAAAATTTAATATTCAGAGGAATGAAGTTCTTTCTGTAAAAGTAATGACAATACTTTCTCTGTTTATTTTCTTTGCTGCCGAACTGAACCCCCAATGCGATTGTTTTTCGTTTTTTTGTTTCCCTCGAGGATTCGGTTGGTAACTGGTTCTCAACCGTTTACAAAATAGTTGAATAACCGAAATCATTCAGTTCTTGGCTGTACTTGACTCCCAACTATTCTAATACTGGTCCCACAAAGGTGACTGTGGACTTTAGGTAAGATAAACTAATTCTACTGGTGACAATAATCACTGACAGCTGTAAAAAAAATAAACTAATTAAAATGAATTAACAGAGATTCTAAATACCTGTAGCTGACTCTGACAAAAGAAAATAAAATTAACTTAAAAGTAATTGACAGCCTTGCTGTCCCTTGTCAATTTGCTTAGTCTCCTTAGTCTTTTTCTGAAACCTCATGTGTCCCGTTTCGGTCTCCTCCCTGTCGTCCAGATGCTCCTGCATCATTTAGTGAACAAAGCATGTAGTAACCTTGAATAAAAAATGGAGAAGAAGTGATACCATTCAACTTTAATCATATAGAGGAATATTGACACTACATGGTAAAATTTAGAGTAAGTCGTTATTTTGAGTGGTACACACTATAGAAGCCAATTAATTATTTTTAATAAGGGAAAGTTTCAAAGCTACTGAGAAGTTTTGAAAAAGTCGTGATAAGTTTATATTAATGAGAACCAGAAAATTTTGTGGACGTGTGCATTATTGGCTTATTCATTACACTATAAAGTTTGTAAAAGATTCCAAATGTGTTAGTCGTTATGTAACAAAGAATCATATAAATTTTCCAAATGAAGTATTTTATATTATGTTGTCAAGGTCATGTCTGTATTTTTCAAACGAAGTCTTTTATATTATGTTTTTAAGGTCATGTTTGTCAACTAAAGCTTATGTATAAGTGGTTAAGAGTGTCATAAGTCAGGTCAAAAGTGTGTTTAAGTTTGAGTCATTGAATGTAATGGCTGCATGATCAGTGGAGCCCGACACCCAAAGTCTGGTCAATGTATTGTAAAGATAAGGGATATTGTAGTTGTTTGCAGCAAAGAAAGATTAGTACAAAGGAGCTTATACAAGGGAAGAAGGAGATGAAGATGACTATGGACAGTAATTTGTATATTTCAGAGAAAATCCACAACGATGGCATAGAAGTTGGTGTACATGGTGAAGAGTTCAAGAAAGAGATTGTTGAATTAAGGCACGACTGAATGTGTTGATGGAGTTACTATAGAATCAGAAACATGGATGGATAATAAATAGGACAACTAGATGGCCAATCAAGAAGTTGAATGCAAGAAGACAAAAGCACAAGTTGAAAGTATTGTTAAGGAAAGCATAAACACTCCAGATAATCGAGATGAATGTATGCATTTGTGAACTAGAAGTAGGACCGATGCTTGGTGAGGACGATGATGATGCTCAAATGAAATCTGTTGATGTGAATGTGGGTTTGATTCCCATAGATGGCACCACAAACTGTTTAGAAGATCAACATAAAGACTTGAGGACGGAATTATTTGTCGAGACTATAAAACCTTATGTTTTTAAATCTAACAATTGGCATGTGGATGGAGGATGTGTTATAGATGCTGGACATGCCAATAATTCTATTTCATGTAGAGATGAAGATGAGTTCGTTGAAATGATTTCTGAAAGTGACCGTAAAATGCTAATGAAATGTGCAGAAGAACTACAATTGCTAGAGAAGATGTTGATGGAACCTGAGGCTATGCAAGTTGCAGAAGAAAACTGTTCAAACAACGAAAATGTCGAACCTAAATGTAATTTTAAATTTAATGTTAAAGATGATGAGTTGATATTCCAAGTTAGTAACAATAAACTTTAGCCGAAAACTAGATTGGATACTAAAATTGAAGAATTAACGAAAATGATTGAAAAAGCACATAAACCAAGATATTACAAGATGAGGTAGAAGGACAACAACATGATACATTTGATTGCTCAAATATACATCAACAAATAAGGAGGAGAATTGCATCATAAAATTTGGAAAATCGGTGAGTTAAAAGTAACAACAATTGATGCAAAACAACAAAGAATGGATTATTAGTTACAGAGTAAAGTTTGTGATCCAGGAGGAATTTAATCAATTTATGAAGACATATGGTCGGGAGGCCATGAATTTATTTTACCTGGGGAGTTTGATGTAGGTGCATCTAACCCAGGGTATCATGTTTACTAAAGGAGTTGGATTCCTAAGTCAGGATTTAATTTTTTGTTGTATTTTCCTATAATTTTAGGAGAGAATGAGAATTATTGTAAATAGGAGAAGGTTCGAGAGTATTTTGGAAGAGTCAAGAGATTTGAGGGTTAGTTTAACTAGGGATAAGGGATTATGTGAGAGATTTTATGGATCATGAGAGATATTTTGGGAGTTTTTTTAGGATCTAGAACCTACTTTGAGTTCAGTTCCACTTGTATAAATCTAGGTGATCCCATGAGGCATGTAATTGAAGTAGAGTGAAGAATGTGAGTGGCCAAGCATGAGTCTAATAGTTCTCATGTAAATATATTATTCATTTAATTAACTATTTCTAAGATTTTATGTGCATACATATCGTGTGAATTCACTTTTATGGGTTTTGTGTCAATTTTTAATTTGCAGGCCCCTTATGGTTTGCCGCGTCAAATTTGGATCTAGAAACATTAGATAATGGTTCCTTATCTAGTGGTGTTCTAGGTATTCACATGATTGTAGCTAGTTCAGGTTCTCGGAGCACTTGTGCACCTACATGAACAAGTGTTTGGCCCTTACTAGCTTTGAAAGATAATGTCAAGAGAGTTATGTTATACTGTTAGGTTTAGTACACAAATGTTTGACATTTTTAATTTCTATATATCCCATCCCTTTGTTGGGTTAAGTAGGAAATTGAGTGATGGGATAGATGCATCATTATGATGCTTTCAAATTGTAAAGTTCTATTTTTCAAAAACTTAAGATCACACTTCAGCACTTGTTTTTCACCTCTTGTATTGTTTGACGTTTTTTAATTGGATGTGACAATTAAAGTTTAGTGTGAACATTTGTGTTGTGTGTTTTCATATTAGATGAGCATGAATATTATATGATATTTTTTAATATAATCCCAAACCATACTAATTTATTTATGTTGATTAAAAATGCTTTGACAACAACTCCTTAGAGGAAGGTCTTTTATACAAATATTTGGGAATCAACATCCATTATAAGCTCAATTGGAAACATAGAATTGATAAAATGATGAATGGAGGTTGAAAAACTTACTATGGGATTGAAAACAATTGTAAGTTGATAGATCTTTGGATTTGGAATAAAAAGAAGCTCCTCTTTGAGAAACCTGTCACTTCTATTATTTTATATGGATGTGTACTTTGGTGTTGTAGTATATCTAGAGTCATGAAGGAATATTGAATAAATCCAAAAATAATTATAACCTACAACCTCAAGCTTGAAGGAAATACTCCTTATGCTATCCTCCTGATTGAAGCAAGCCTTCCTCACATTGTAAGCATGACTATGAATAGACATCTTATGTATAAGAAGAAGTTATACGTGGATGCCAAGAAGTTTCCTAAACTAGTTTGTAACTCTATCCAAAACCCCCACCTTTGGGTCAAGTGAGGGTGGGATAAAGATGCTTAGTCTTGGATGGACCATTGGGGAATAAATAAGGAGATCATCCTCTAAAATCCAAATAATATTAAAAATATTATTACTTACAAATTTAAGGAGAAATTGTGGGGCAACAAAAAGCTAGAGGGAAAAAGGACACTAAGATATTATAAAGAGGTGATTGACCCCAATTTCAAAAACCAAACATATTTTCCTATCTTGACTAGTGTTAAAAAAAAAAATTAACATTGCTAAGATAAATTCTAATTCTCATAGTGAATCTCAGCATTGGTCAATTCTCAAATTGCCATGAGATGAGACAATTTTTCACTTGTGCCATTCTAAGAGAACTGAAGATGAAAGACACTTTCTCTTAGATTGTCCATCTCATACTCATATTCAATCTAATTTTTAAAAATTGTGTCACATTACCAATCTTCTTCATATTTTATGTCAACAAAGCTATAGATTAATCTAGGAAAGCTTCTCACTTCTTTTTTAACATACAAATAAAATGTTAAAAAAATTTGATCAATTTCTTACCAAATTAAAATGTGGTAAACCATACAAAATTTGATGATTGGGAAAAATGTTATTCTACACACTAAGATTTTAGCACATGACATGTTGCAAAAAGACTAAACACAATAAATAAAATAACCCATTTTAAAGAAATCATTATATTAAACTGTAAAAATGTAAAGAAATCATAATAAATTTTTATTTATTTTTATAAAACCTCTTAAACATAAAAAAAATTAAAATCATATTGTCGATGTGATCGTTATGTGAGGAGAGTTTTACGTTCTACTCCAACTAATGGCCGTTGCACCAAGTCGATTCACAATAATAATATGATATGTATAATGATGAGGAATCTCAAAATAATCATGATGTATGTTACATAAAGTTCAAATGATTATGAAGAGTTGTAGGAGAGAATTAACTAGATGAAAGTAAGTTGAAGGAAAGAGGTCAAAATAAAATTCAGAGGATAAAATAAAACCACTTACTCTGTAAACGCTTTCGAGCAAGACTCATCGAGAAAAATCAGTGATTTCGGAAATTGAAATGATAAAAGAAGCTAGTTAAAAAATATGAAAAGATGCTATTAAAAAAGAGGCTTCCTAAATTTACATTAGGAGATCAAATTATTTTCTGGTAAATATTAAGATAATTTTTTTGAATAATAAAAAAAAATCAATAATATTAAAATTAATTTAATAATCAAATAATTATAAAATATAAAAAAATAATTAAATAATATTGAAATGTAATTTAAATTTAAATAAAATAATTAAATAATATTGAAAAGGTAATTTAAATAATAGTTAAATGATTTTGGTCTATAGTTGTTTTAATCGGTAGTGAATAGGTGTAGTGTTTTAATCGGTAGTGGATAGGTGTAGTGTTAAAATTGGTAGTGAATAGGCGTAGTGTTAATGCATTTTTCGTGTTAAAATTTTCATAAGTGAGTATTAAAAAATAGTTAAATAATTTCAATTTTTATTTTTATTTTTTCAAAATATGAAATCATTTTTTGTTATTTTTTTTTAGTAATGGATGAATTTATAACTTGAAAAGAGTAATTGGTGAATCTATAACTTGAAAGGATTAATTTGGACAAAACCCAATGTCAAATCATATTACTATTTAGGCTGCTCATGTTCACTTCAATTTCAAGGTTTTCGAAGATTCCCACCCTTTCAGTCTTGTAAGATTTTAGGTAAACTATTATCTTTTTAAATAATTTTCATAATTAAAAAATTAAAAATATCTTTCTGCTATTTTTATATTCAAAATATGAAATCATTTTTTGTTATTTTTTTTTTGAATATGAAATCATATTTTTTTTAAACAATAATTGGTGAATTTATAACTTGAAAGGAGTAATTGGTGAACATGTAACTTGAAAGGACAAAACCTAAGGTCAAATCACATTACTGTTCACCTCAATTTCAAGGTTTTCCAAAATTCCCACCCTTTCAGTGTCGGAAGATTCCACTTAAACT
>APFE030993901.1:44142-57621 GCA_000404065.3 Pinus taeda
TATATTTTCTAATATTGAAAATTATTTGTGTAAATAATATTGTTTAAAGTTTTATAATTTTTTTGGTATGATATATTTTGAATTAGAGTGATAGTTATTGGAATTCACCCAATATCACATAACGACAAGGTATATTTATTTGAATAATAAAAAAAATTGACCCAATAAACCTAGGTATATTTATAAATAACTAAAAAATAAATAACTGAAAAAAAAACAACTTTAAATTAACAATTATATAATGTTTAAAACAATTAAGTATGTATTTTGCATTAACCTGATTTTAATGGTTTCTTTACGGATGAAAAACTAAACACAATTTCTGGCTCAATTGATTTAATAAGTTTCCCATCTTATCACATTTTGTGAACATAAAAAACAGTGGACATATAGATATTGATTTATTTATTTTCGGAAGAAAAAAAGAGAACTAAATATTATTAAAGATAATTAAGTTTACATAATGTATGGTATATTCAAAAGTTCATAATTCCACTCTTGCAATGAGACTATCATCCGGAAATTACTAGTAAGTACAAAAACATACCAAAAAAGCTAAAAGTAACCCATAGTTAAAAAGACAAAAACCAGAAAATAACCATATGAATTGAGCATAAACAAAATATTCATTTAAGAAAAAATAAATTTGTGTTCCCTGTACATCATCATCACCATGAAAGAAAACAAACATATATCCCTCGTCATCCAACAACCTTCACTTTGATAAGAGATCCGCCCTAAAGTTTGACCGTATGTGTTGTAGGCTGTACTGTTAGAATATACTAAATAGGTCACCAGTATGCGTCCTCGACAGATACCGATTTATGATATCATGTGTTTTCTATATTGACAGATTTGACAGAGCAATCCCTGCTGCGACCTAATAAACTGCAAATGAAATTTGCTTAACTTTCTATAAATATGGCCACATATTTAGAGTAACAAATGAATTCAAAACCATACTTTGGCATTATTTTTTAAGTTATACCATATTGACACAGATTTGACCGAGCAATTGCAGCTGCTGCGACCTAATAAACTGCTAATGAAATTTGCTGAACTTTCTATAAATATGCACATAGGTTTATAGTAACAAATCAATTCAAATCCATACGTGGCATTGCTTTTAAAATTATACTTAACGTGCTATCTCATTCTATCTTAATGACACGGAATTTGAACAAATATCTTAATAGCGTCCTACACCTACAGTCCTACTCTCGGGCCACTACAGTTCCCCTGCGCGCTGCAATATTTGATTTATTTATTGCAGCGAATTCGACTTCAACCGGAACACACGAAGTCACATCAACCAAACTAAAGATAACGACAAGCTGATCTGGATCGTCTCATTTACTTTATTTTTTCGTTTTTGTTTTCGTTGAAAAAATAGTATATTCTTTATTTCATAGAAATCAAAGCCGTAGTCTAATTAGCTGGAAAGTTATGGAAGTTCTAGTTATATTTAGAGAAAATTTGGAAAGGATTTTTATAAATTCAAGTTATAATTGTTAAACTTCAAAATTTTTGGTGTCTTAAATATTTTTGATGGTGCTGAATCTATTTCTACTATCAAAAACACGATTCAAACACTGCCTCTACAAGATATTTAGAAAATATTTTACCCAGATTCTGCCACTTTTAGCCGTCCGCATAATTCCTCAGCCTCATAGACGACTCTGAAATCAAAATGTACAAATTATTATTTAAATATATATTTAAAAACAAAATCTTCAATAACAATATTTTTGTGCTGAACTAAAACATTATCCATCAAGCTTAAAAAAACATGCAATGCTCCAGCTAACACATTAACCATTAACCATCCAGCTTAAAAAAACATTCAATGCTCCAGCTAACACATTAACCATCAAGCTTAAAAAAACATGCGATGCTCCAGTTAACACATTAACCAACATGTTTAAAAAAACATGCAATGCTCCAGCTAACAGCATCATTTCAGAAATCTTAAAAATGTCAACGACTTTTTTTCAAATCACTAAATGTCTTACAAACCGGAACAATATTTTTAACTTTTAAAAATTCACTAAAATCAATATGAAAATAAGTCTGATCACCAACTCAAACTTCGAAATTTAAAAATAAATGTCTTATAATGTTTCCATTAGTTTTCTATCAATTCACTCAGATCAATATGAAAATAAATCCTATCACCAACCCAAGTCTCTAAAATTTTGATATTTAAAATCGATTTCCAAATAATCCCTCTAGTGTTTTAGCACCGGGGAAGGTCTCTAGGTGGAGGTTGTAATGTCGCCAAACGACCGCGACCGTTCTTCACAAGAAGCGCCGTATTCAACCCCCACTGCAAATGATCATCCAAGTGACAGTGCACGAACCACACTCCTGTGCAAAACATAACGAATTAATTCTTAACTACCTTAAACCTGTGAATTGCGAAATGATAAATGAATTGAAGTGCAGGAACAATATGCATGGGGGTATTTAAATACCTGGATTGTCAGCTACGAATCTAATGGCTGCCCAACCGTTTACTGGAACGCCTACGGTGTTGCGCTCTGGGGGATCAACCAGATTGAATTTTAGAGGGTCGGTTACAGGGTTATAGTTCCCAGAGCCTTGTCCCACCACATAAAAGCTGTAACCATGAATGTGCATTGGATGGTCATCGGCCACGAAAATGCTTGTTGCTTGAAAAACAATTTGCACTCTAGAGTTGTATTCGAGCACTTTCAGTTTTGTTCCGGAGATGGGAGCCCAAAGACTTCGGGGTACGTTCTGGCCGGTGTAATTGAATATAACTGGGGGATTTTGAGGAAAGTCGGTGGTAAAGACACCATTAATGCCAAAGTAAGAAGCTTGAAGCAAGGCTATCGTGGGCAATGCAAAGGATATGTTGTTCATACTTGCTGTAAGTCTGGTTCCGTTGGGGCCTCCACAGGTCTGCCCAGGTGGGCACGGAAGCAACCCCAGTCCGACTGTGGAGATAATGCTTTCATCTATCACGCGCGGAACCTTGACTGGGTGCTCATGGGAAGCCAGGCTTCGGAGCCCTCTTCTAAATCTAGCGACGGTTGCATTGTCGTTGTAAATTGGAAGCCTGGGAAGAATAGGACGCCTAACATTTTGGCGCCCAACATACTCTAGAATGGCTGTAGTTGTGGTGTTATCGAAATTGCCTGGTTGCTGAGTACTATATGCTCGGGCGGCCATATAGTATTTGCCCACAAGCTGGTTGGCCGTGACAAGAACATCGGCAGTCTGCCCTGGAGATATAGCTATTACATTGGTTTTATAGGGTTTAGTATAAGAAGCGTCCACCGCTACGACTGTAAGTTCGTGGCCTGCTATCTTGAAAAAATGCTCGTCATTGAGTGCAGCATTGACCAGTCGAAGAAGGTAGGTTTGTCCACGTTGTACAGGCACGCGAAATGTTTCTGCATCCATGTATGTCAATTTTAAACACAACCATTTACAATTAGATGTTTATTACTAGAATTGCGTGAGGCTAGTTTTTTATAGGGTTAAGAATAAACTTTATTTGGACTAAACCTTATACAAACTGATCTATATTTCTTATCTAAACCCCTCTCACTAAACTTTATTCATTTTAGCTTTTTTCTGTGGTTAAAACTAAACCTTACTTAGATTAAATCCTACTCAAACCAACTAATCTATATTTCATACATAAAACCCTCACACTAAACCCTACTCAAACTAAATAACCCATACCTCATAAATAAACCTCTCTCTAACCAAAAAAAAAAACTAAACCCCAAACAGACTAACTCCTCTATAACTTATAAAGCTATAGATACCTCGTATAGACACCTCATATATAAGGTATACCCCATAGATAACACAACAGTATGTAATTAAATATACCAAGGTGTATCGAAGAAAAGAAATGCTCAGTACCTGATCTAGAGCAGGGATACAGGTCTCCTGGCTGTCCATTTATGGTGAAGGCATTCGATATATTGGGCGCAGCGCCTGTGAGATTCGCCTGATTCACAACGGCTATGGGGTCTCTGTTCCACCATTCCCCTGTTTCAAAAACAACATTACCGCTAATTCATCAACCATCGTTACACTAACATTTGTGTATTGAAATTCATTCATGCTGCTAATTACCTATTAAAATAGGAATTTCTGCTGTGGGTATAGGAAATGGATATAATCTTCCTCTCTTAGGATATATGACTATAGCTCCATAGAGTGTAGCTCTGAGCCATGAGACATGAGCATGCCAAAACAAGGTTCCTTCCTGTCGAATAATGGTGAATCTGTATGTAAACCTCCCACCCGGTTGAATAGGGCACTGTGTAACATATCCTGTGCCATCTGCCCACCCTGTTCTCAACTGCCTCACGCCATGCCTGACAAATTCAACCAATTTAATAGTAAGTTTCAGGTTAATTGGGTTTATCCGAGGTGATTAGAAGAAAATGATTTAGAACCTTCCCCATCCAAATTTGATTCAATTGCAGATGAATTCCCGTAAATAATATGATCAACTTCAATGTAATAATAAAAAGAAAAAATAAGAACATCATAATATACAAATCTCAAAGATTTTCATTGAGGCTAGAGAGATGGTGCCATACCAGTGTATAGTGGTGTTGTACTTGGCTCTATTATAAGTTTTAATGATAAGAGTGTCCCCATTACGAGCATGAATCGTTGGACCTGGTAACTGTCCATTGACGGTGACTATTGTATGCTTCTTGCATAACCTAGTAACTGTCGTCGGTGCGATCTGTGGCATTGAAAATATCAAATATAACAGCTAGCTCTTACTTTCAGCAAAAACAAAACTTGAAAATGGTTCTGAACCAGGGAACTTACAACGAAGGTATACTTGTGAATATCTGCATTTGTGATCGCAGCAAAATAAGCAACTAATGAGAGTAGGAAAACAAGCATGGATGAAAATAGGCGCGGTGATGTCAATGACATTGTTGCTGCAGAAACAAGATATCCTGCAAAAAAAAATTACTGCGCTTGCAAATGAATGAGTCTTTCACTATAGAAGCTTCGCATGTCGAGTGCATGACTAGTGTGTGTTTTCTCGGATATATAAAGGCTTAAAAATGCGAACTGAAGCGTGAAATGGGGAAACAGAACCGCCATTCATTTCGGAACAGGAATGTCGGAACAGTGACACCATCAGTCGAAGTTTTGGTATATTTTTACCTAGAAATCTGGTAGATATTTGGTTTGAAATCTGACCGATATTTCTTAAAATTACATGATGGTTTAATCTGCATTAAAACCTTTTTAAATTATTGACTCTGCACATTTTAAACCATAGTTGTCAAATTCATCTTATTTAAAATGTTTTAGTACAAATTTGTTCATTTGCAGGTATAGTAGGTAGCTTTTTAAATTACTGAATCTAGTTAAAAAGATAAATTATAGTTGTCAAATTCACTCCATTTGAGGGAAAAAGTTGGACTACAAATTTGTTCATTTGCATGTATAGCAAGTAGCTTTTTAAATTACTGAATCTAGTTAAAAATACATTTTAAATCATAGTTACCAAATTCATCTCATTTGGGATAAAAAGTTAGACTACAAATTTATTCATTTGCAGGTATTGGAGGTAGCTTTTTAAATTAATGAATCTAATTAAAAACACATTTTAAACCATAGTTGCCAAATTCATCCCATTTGGGGTAAAAAGTTAGACTACAATTTTGTTCAATTGCAAAGATAGAAGGTAGTCATAAAATTTAATAGGTAAAAATTTACAATTCCAATTAATTTTTAAAATTGTTAATTTAATAAATAAGATAAAAAAAATTATCCTTATCTATTTATATATCCATCTATATATGTATGTGTGCATAATAGAGAAAAATATCTATTACATGTATATCTATAATTCCGTATCTTAGATATAAACAATTCCAAATTGAAACTTAAAAAATAAAGAATTTAGACACAAAATAAAACTCAAGTACATATGCATGGTGCTTACTTTGACATAAACACAAGTTGTGCTCACATCATGAGATGCACCAAGTTGAGTGTCACTATTTGGGCATGGTAGAAAAAGCTTGTCTTAGTCCTAACTCACATCATGTACCCTGAACTCTAAACTCTGAAGCTTGAAAGTTGAAACTCATGTTACATAAAACAATGGAACACTAATGTATGAAAATATATCAATTAGATTGAAGGGTTTTTTAGTTGTTCAATAAAAACAGTAAAAGCCACAACAATTTTTTGTTTCATTTTGAGCGTGTTTATGTACTTTGTTTAATGTTAACATGTTGATACTAGATATCCATTTTATAAAATGGACCTATTATGTAGTTGGAAATGGAAATCTCAAATGGATAGTTACCATGACTGTTGGGCATTCCAAAAATTCATAATTGAATTTGAACATGACTAAGTTTGAGCCCTTTAAATTTTGAGATACAAGCCAGAGAGATTCATCTTGGTTAAACACTCATAAATTTCTTCAAAACAAATATCTTGTAATTTATTATTGCTTTCCCTTTATATCATTATTGCTTGAAATATTAGACTCCCCCAAATCCCTATTTAAAGGTGGGTTCAAACTAGTTTTATTATTTATAATGTCATATTTCAATTCAACTCATCACTTTAAAAATTGAGATCAACAACTAATGAGTTTGAGCATGTTAATTGAGAAATTTTGCACATTTATTGAACATGACGTATAAAAGCTCTAGAATTACATTCATAGTAGTAAATATGATTTAACATATTTCTACTTTAACATGGTTTTGTGTGATTTTACTTAGTTTCATTTTACATTATGGCCAACTTAGAATTGATAAGATAAAATACAAAACTTATATCAACAAAAAAAATTGCTATTGTAAAAAAATAAAAGCCATAGATATAATAATAATCTTTAAATGATGAAAATAAATAAATATAAAATGTCATGTGAAGAGAAGTTTTAAAAAGAGACTCATCATAAAATAATTTAATTGACAAGTAAGAGTGTCCATGAAATTTATACCTTGATAAAATGGTAAGACCAATACTTTGATGAACACATATAGATAAATGTGTGTAAGCAAGACAGGAAAGGAAACATAAATAGTTGTAAAATTGGAAAAATTTATGTTTTTTTATTTTACTCTGCCTAGGGTTGGGATGCCAAGAACTTTGAAAAAGAGAGAATTTGTGAAAGTGGACTAAATTTAATTTTCTAACTATGCTTTTATTTTGACAGATTTTAGATCAATAAGCTTACAATGTGTTTATCTATTACGTAAGAATTTAGGACAAATGAGTTTTGAAACTAAGCAACCATGTTAGAATAAGTTTTGGAAAAAAAAGGAGGTTTCAGAGGGAAAATGAAATATAGATTTTTTATTGTTGGTGAATTGTATTTGTAAAATTATTATATTATTTAAAGTTATTAAAATTCATTCAAAAAAAGAGGAAAATAAAAAAACACATTATATTATTAAAAAAAAAATATATTTTATTTTATAAATATTTATAGTTTCTCGTATTTTTATAAAAAGAAAGAAAAAAATATATTCAAATTTATTGTAATATTTTTTTTATAGTGGAAAATTTATCATAACTTAGTTGTCAAACCAGCGAGGACCACCAACTCTTAAATGCAAGTTGATTTATCACCTTTATTGAAATAAAACTAAACTACCTGAAATAACTTGCTGGTTGATAAGAGGCAAACTTTCACTTCAGAGCAGACTTTTACTTTTGTGGGATGCCTCTTGGTATTTTTGCAGAAAAATACCAGCTCTTAGAAAAATACCAGCTCTTAGAAAAAGAAAAACAATTTGACATACTCCAGGCCATTTATTGTATCATTATCCGGAAGCGTGCATATGTGTGTGACAGCAATCTGTAAACTTCCGATGTGACTTGGCAGGTGAGGTTAAAACCGGCAGTTGGCAATAAATGTTTGAAGAGTAATGGTTGGCATTTCAACTGCACTAAATATATATTGAGAGGGTTTGCTCACCTGATCGACCAAGCATTGGTGTACGCACGGTCGTCACGAGCGTCGGTGCTTGAATCAGGTTTACCTAATATTTTAGTTTTAGAATGGTTGATTTTCTTTGGTCAAAATTGTGCAAAAATAAGATAATATAGAAAAATATCACAATCTATTCGACCATCTGTAAAACTCAGATACATCGAATCAGTACGTAAGTCACATGCGCCGAACTTTCCCTCCGACCAAACATGCCCCTTGCTGCACATGGATTGGTACAATTTGTTGAAGAATACTTGAAGACAATCTACAGGTAAAATGGATCTTTCTCCAATATGAATCGACAAAGGACTCCGTTGGGCAACTAGTTCTAGTTATTTTTGGGCACTGGATGAAGACATCAAGTAAACATCTGTATGATGGCAACGTTGCAACAAAACAATACATTACTATGTAATTTCATTCATGAATTTTGGTTTTTGGCAGATGAAATGTATTATCATATTGTTGACTTAAATATAAGATATTTATTCATGAATGTGGATTTTGTATAGACAAAATGTATTATCACATTGTTAACTTAAATATTCATAATCATATTTTATAATATTATATTCTTATTTATTTAAGGAGTGGATCATAATTTACATGCACAATAATATTTTTAAAGAAACTTTGAGTAATGCTTATGTGTATATAGCTTTTGTTTAACGACCTCAACTTAGTTCACAATCTATATACAAAATAACATTTTTATTACACTATGTTTAATAATTCTAACTTAGCATAAACGACCCCAACCTAGTTCACAATCTATATACAAAATAACATTTTTATTACACTGTGCTTAATAACTCTAACTTAGCATCACTATATTGTGAAACATAATTCGTACCAAAGAAGTGTTACCTGGTAAGCCACCACATGTCACCTTGATATGTCATCGCATGGAACCAACAATTGGAACCACAAGAAAACCTAACATCACATTTCCTTGTTATGTAATTGTCACACTCATACATTTTTTAACTTTGGTCTCTTTTATACAAATTTTAGAGAGTATAAAAATGATATGAGTGTATGCCTCTTGAGATGAGCCTCTTGTGGTCGGATATTTTGTATAATGGAATGTTAATTGCTATATGGTTTGATTTTTCTCGGTGCCAATTATATGAATTTTTTTTGATATAAACCACTGCCATCATAATTTTGAGTTTTTTCAACGTTGGGTTCGTTATCTAAAATATTTTTATGGATTTAAATTAATCCAATATAAACAAAAACATAAGTGTTGAATGCATCTTTAGATTAAATTACAAAGAAGCACACATTTCAATTGATATTACAATTAGTATGACAACAAATGATGATGAAGGTTGTTATAAACATCATTATTAATATTAATTAGTCTTACTACTAGATTCCCATCATAAAGGACGCCTTATAGGCACAAATGTCCATTCAAAGAAATTCTAAAAAAGTTTACACCCTTATATGCACTTATGACATTTCAACACTACAAAGAAAATACTTTCTAGTGGAAGTTTTCGCGGAAGTCCCTATACAAATAACCCAACAATATGTTTGTAGAAGATGTCACTAGCGAAGATTTGTTGAAGTTTCTAAGTCTACCAGTTAGAAACCATCCATGCACTTTATCAGATTTATTCCTACCTACTTGTTTTGTTACTTAACAAGTTATTTACAATGTAAATACTGAAAATAAACACTAGTGCATGCTCAACATATTACAGATCAATAACTGAAGGAAACAAAAAAAATCACACCAAATGACACCATTATTTTTGGACCAATGTCTTCGAAAAAACCCAATGTGGGAAAATCGATGCAACTATCTGAGGGTTTTCTTATTAAGATATACTAGAGTACAATATGGGTGCCAAATCTAGCCTACCCAACAAAAATTTCCTTGGCAGTAATACCTCTCAGTTTGAGACAAATTTCTGGGCTGAAACCTCGGATAATCCTTCCTGTAGCTCCTCAACTCGAATCTACCCTAGAGACCCCAGCGTTTGTCTTTCTGGACTGCTTCAGCTCCTTTCTTCCCAGTGCTGGCCCTGCGTCACCTTGAATGGTTCTGCGTCAGCCTTAGGAGGCCCTATGTTAGCCTTCTAGCCCTCTGTATCAACAACATTGACCTATCTGAAGCTCTGCATAACTCTTGGCTACCATTATGTGGTCCTACGTGAGCCTTGGCTTCTACTGCATCACTCTCTTTGGCTCCTGCACTAATCTCTCGACACTATCTCTGCCTCTTTGTCTCTCTGTACTCAATGCCGCTAAGTTGCAACTCCGATCATTGATTCTATCTCTCTTAGCAAACATCGCTCTAGAGAATAGAATGACTGATCACTTTGGTGTCTTTTCCAAGTGACCCTCAAGCCCCCTCTTATACTTTTCTCATTGGCATATCAACGACCGAGATTAAGTCCCTAATCAACAACTAAGATTAGATATCGCTTGATCCATGTCTTTCGGACCATTCTAACACAGTTTCATATTAATCCACATTAATATTTTAATTTCCCTAAGTTTAGACTTAGGGACTCCATTAAAAATTTTAATTATTTTAATATCTCTTGAACTATTTAGAATCTGCCCAAACCCTTTCTGAGTACTGGAGATCTCATCTGCCCCAACCTCTCCACCAAATTTCGTGGCTAGAGCACATCCGATGTTACCACAAATCAACTAGGCGAAGGTTTAAGCGAATGTTTTTTTAGACAGTGCGCTTACAATATACAAACACACCAGCGCTTTACTAGGCATACAAACACCAACACCGCATAGAACATGGTGCACCATGGAAAATTTATTCTTATAAAATAAAAAATATTGTGCTTAACACAATGCACCAAAGCTTGAATAATCAATAGTACCGAAAAATGGTTAAATTTTAAAAATTGTTGGTGCTATATACACGTGCAACACCAATGCACTTCATGTAGTAAAAGGACCCAATGCATACCAAGAAGGAGCATCACTATTGTTTTTAAAATTCAAAAAAATGTGGTGTTTTTTCTCAACAATGCACCAGTGCGGTAAATGTACTAAAATGCGTCGAGACGTCTTCTAAAGAGCACTACTAGGAATTTTTTTTTTTAAAAGAGCGGTGCATGCGGTACCTGTTTTAGGAGAATATTACCAAAAGAACTGCTATATATTTTTTAATTTAAAAAAAATGCAGTGCTCTTGGATATCTTTTGCATTGGTGCAGTTATCATAACACCAAACGAGGGTTAAATAAAAATAAAAACCTCCCAACAATAAATTTCATTTTTACCATCTATAATGCTGGAGAGCTCTGAAGCACCAGTGCCACTCTTGCCTCATGAAAGTTCCCTAATGTCGGTGCTTCTCTTGCTCACCTCTTTCTGTACCATGCTCACTACATGAATTTTCATTTTTTTTCAAATCGTGCCAAACTTTGTTTTTCTCCATTACATGTCAACATCGCCTCCCCGACGACCAAATTTTTAGGTAATGTCTACATTTCTATCTAATTTAATTTTTTAGCAGATTATAATTGCAAATTAGCTTAAAATTTCCATTGTTTTTAATTTTTTTTCCCTGTGCGGTGCATTTGATATGTTAGACTCGCACCGATTGCATGCACCTTGTAAATTTATAGGGTGCATCGCAGTTTGGTGTGTGAACATAATGCACCGCTATCTTTGTTGTTCATTTTGTAAATGAAAATGCATCGAGAAAGCTATAAATAATATATCAGTGCATTACGCTTAGTGCATTTATATTTACCAAATGCACCACAAAAATAATATTTAAAAATATAGCTATATCTCAGTGTGTTTAATAACCTGAATGTTCTATACCACTATGAAAAGGTTATACGCGCACATCAATGCATAGGTGTGACGCATTTCGATGAAAATTTAAGTTTGTGAAGCAAAAATGGTGTGTCATACGTATGTGCGCACCATTGCTGGTGCGATTGTGTTTGAAAATGCACTTGAGTCAGTGCATGACTGTGTTTTGGGCGCACCGATGATTTTTTTTTAATTGGAAGTTAAGTTTCCATATTTATAAATAAGTTATTTAATTAATAAAACAAATGTATTTTATGTATGAGACTAATGTAGTTTATATGTAAATCACGTAGCAGAGATGTCAACAAAGGGAGTAACTGCAGGAGTAAGAGAAAATGACAGACCAATACAATATGATTTGACCATGTGAGGCAAAAGAGAGGGAGAATACCTAATTGTTGTCCTACAATACACATTCTAGGTGTCTTACCTAGATCCCAGAGATCCCTGCTACAAACTACCATGGTGCCATGGATTTCAAAAAAGGAACTGTGAAAAGTTTATACTTCATTAAACATTGGGGGTTCAAATGGTAAAATAAGAGTGAAATTAGAAGGAAATGGTGCATAGAAAAGATATTAGACTAGGGTTTAATGGGTCTTATCAGTAACACACAAAACAACGTGAAAACTTGTAGGCATGTCTTTCATGCCATTGACGTATCGTACAATTGATGTCCTTCAAACCAATGACGTGATGTATATGGCTTAGGCTCGTGACTTTCAATGACATGACATATATGGCTTGGGCTCATGACTTTCAATGATCATTCTGAGCAAGATAGATTTTAATAATATATCACACACAAAACCTTATTATGTAGCCTTATCACTTATTATTACCGAACTTTGTATATAATATATTATTGTTAGCATTACGGTGATGGTCATCATGCTGATTGAAAAATATAAAAAGAAAAAATCAAAACCTAAAAAATTGAATTACATTTTTTCTAAATATTCAAATCAATTTAAATTTATTTTTCATCTTGGAATCCTGGAATAATATTATTGTGATACTTAAGACGTCCTCCAAATTTGAAAAATATGTTGAATATTATTGTTAGGCCACAATGATGTCCTCCCAATTTGAAAGAGTTGTTGAATCATGTATTTTAATTATCTGCAGATTTCTTTCAATGAGTTGAAGTGTCATAGGAAATTGTTGAAATTATATCTTTGAAATGTGTATTTTGTATTATTTGAATATTTTAAATGTTGTTAAATATATTTATATATTATACATATATAATCAAAATTATAATTTATCAATTCATGTCTCGACAAAAAAATATCAAAGAGAGAAGTTGTGAATATACACAATTCCATTCTCCAAATGATGCTTGAATGCAATCAAATTAAATTGCAACGAGCTCAAAGCTTGAGGTAATATAACACCATAGTCCAACTAAACGACATTTTCCTATGGAAAGACAAAGAAACATACAAACGTCGATTTCCACAACGTCATAGATATGCTGCTCCTAATAAGAGCTTCCGATGTTTTTGAAAATGAGTAATATTTTATGCATTTGAACTTATTCTAAATTAAGATCCTGCAAAGTTGGATATTTGAATTTTTGGTCGGAGAATCCACAGTAAGATGATTTTTACACCAACGTTTCGAATCCCAAATGGGATCCATCATCATCTTTCTCTTTGCCCTGATGATGGATCCCATTTGGGATTCGAA
>APFE030993906.1:0-22074 GCA_000404065.3 Pinus taeda
GTTTCCTACACTAGGTGAAATTAAAAACAACATCATTTATAAAAAAAATTAAATAAAACCGTATTTTCTCCCTTTCTGATTTTAAATTATTAACGATCAATTTAAACAAAGTAAAACGAGACTATAATATATAGAAAAAATTCCTATCATACTTCTACATTTTATGAAAAAAAAATCATAGGAAGTAATTCACAATAAAAATAAATTCCACAAACTAAGACTTAAAGACAAATGAATCAATTGAAACCCCACATTTTTTTCATCTAATTTAAAATTTACAATAATCGATTGAAACAAATTAGAACCCACTTGTCCCCTTCCTTATAGGTAAAACTTATATGTGGAAAACAAAAAAAAATATTTAAAGCTTCAAAAAGCCCAAACTTTAACCTTACACTGGAATGCTTTGAGGATAAATTCATGGTTCTCTCCCAAAAGGATCATGTTTCCTAGACAATGAAATTGAAAACACCATTATTTATAAACAAATAAATTAAATAAAACCTTATTTTTCCTATTTATAATTTAATTTAAAACCATTAACGATCTATTTAAAAAATGTAGAAAAATAATATAATATATAGAAACATTTACTATCTTACTCATACATGATATGAAAATAAAATCATGGGAAGTAATTCTCAATGAAAATAAAATCTGTAAATACTCAACTTAACATCAAATAAATAAATGAAACCCCATATTTGCCTTTCTTTCCAATGTAAAACAATAATATAATATATAGAAACACTTCCTATTGTACTCATACATGATATAAAAATAAAATCATTTGAAGTAGTTCTCAATGAAAATAAAATCTACAAATACTCGATTTAACATCAAATGAATAAAATGAAACCCCATAATTTCTTTTCTTTTGGTTTAAAATTTTCAGTGATTGACTCAAACAAAGTGCAACCCCCTTGTCCTCTTCCTTATCTGTGAAAATTCTATGTGGAAAACAACAAAAGTTTAAAATTCAACACTCAAGGTATTAACATAAATTCATGGTTCTCTCCATGGGAGTTAGGCCATAGGGATTCATGAGCAGAGATGAGAGGTGCTAGTTCAAAAAACCTATTTTGCAATAAATGACCATGAGAATATCACTTCAGATGATAAATAAACAAAAAATGGGTATGAATATATTGTGAAAGAATGTTAAAGGGTCAAAATAGGCCCTCCCTCATTCCACCCCTTTGTCCCTCTCTCTTTATCTCTCTCACTCCCTATAACTCTTGCTCTGAGCTCTCACTCCTGCGATCTCTCTCTCACACTATTTCTCAGTCATTCTCTCTAACTCTTACTATGTCTCTCTCTCACTCTCTCTGACATTGAATCCTTCTCTATCTCTCTCTATCAACATATCACACTCTCATTCTCTCATACTCTCTCTTCCCCTCTCCATCTATCTCTTTGTCTCACACCATGTCTATCTCTCTCTATCTCTTGATCACTCCCTTTCTACTTCCTCCTCCCTTCCCCCCCTGTCTCCTCTTTCTTGCAATCCATCCCTCTCCCCTCTCTCTTTCTCTCTTTCCCTCATTTTATCTCCCTTTCTCTTGCTATCCACCTCTCTCATTTTCTCCCAATATTTCTCTTTCTCACTTTAAAAATGTCTATTTCGCATACTCTCTCTCACATTATATCCCCCTCACTATCCTTCTCTAAAACTCTTCCCCTCTCTCCCTCTCTCATTCCCCCTCCCCCTCATCTCTTATTCCCTCTGTCTCCCTCCCTCTCATCTCTTATTCCCTCTCTCTCCCTACCTCTTTGCTTCACTCTCTTGGTCTCCCTCTCTCCCTATATCTCTCTACCTCACTCTCTCTTTTTTTCTCTCTCTCATTGTCTCTCCCTTTCTCTCTTCTTGTCTCACTCTCACTACCTCTCCTTCCCCCCTCTCCCAATTTTAGTATTTATTTCCCTTTCTCTCCTTCCCCTCTCTTTCTCCCTCCTCTTCGCTCACTCTCCTTCTCTCTCCTACTATCCCTTTTACTCTCCTAGTCTCTCTCTCTACCCCCCCTCTCTCTCAATATCTCCCTAGTCTGTCTCTCATGTTTTACCTCTAAATACTCCTTCCTTCTTTCCTTTTATTCGACATTGTCTAAATGAAAGGACTAGGGTTTTGATGGATTCAGAGAGTGGAGAATAACAATGAATAAGAGTGAATAATAGGAAAATTTACTTCGAACTAAATGGGTTTCATGGTGAATCAAGCGTCTTGAAATATAGTAAAATAAGAAAAAACATCAAGAATGACTCTATGAAATATAATCGGCATAAATAGATAAAAACAAATTAAAATAAAAAAAATTGTCAACGAACTAAAGTGTCAGTATAATAAAATTAGATAGGTTTAAACAAAACTACAATGAAACAAAAAAATTAAAACTGCATTGAATTTGTAAAAATAATTTACCTAAATGGGTGCACAGAACAACCATATATATGAACAGAAGAACCATCCAAATCGCTTAGCCGCCTTTTGAATTCGCTTTAGCGCCGCCTTTTGAATTCGCTTTAGCCCATTTCCGCTTGAGCAACAACGACTTCGATCGACACACTGCCGCACAGAATGGACAAAGACCATCCTGGAAACACAGATGCATACGCTAGCAACAACGACTTCGATCGACACACCGCCGCATAGAATGGACAAAGACCATCCTGGAAACACAGATGCATACGCTTTAATGGCTGTATCAGATATGTAATGGCTCTGTGAGCATTTACAGTTTTCTAACATCCTTTCTCTCATCAGCTTTTGTGCTCTCTTGATTTTGTGCTTAAGGTTTCGGTTTCTCACGTTGTTTTTCTTGAGCTTTTTTTTTTATAACGAAAAGATTAAGATTATCAACTTTTGTGCTTTTTTGATTGTATGGTGTTTCCTCTTATTCTAAAGCTTTATGTTTTCTTGATTTATCTTTTCTGGAATTTTTTTGTACTATTATTTTTTCAAATCTTTATTTTTTTGGACGGTTGTTGTGTTGTTTTAAGTGCTTTATTCATAATGATATTCTCTTTTGGTATAATCACATCATCATTATGATTTGAAAGAAGCTTCGAACCAGCTAATGAGGTCAGTCCAATGGTTCGGAAAGGGATTCACATTTTGAATTTACTCTTTAAGTTTTTTTTATTTTGGTTGCACTTTCTAAATTTGAAATTTTGGCTTCTTTTATTTTTTTTTGCCATATTTTTTTTGTTTTTTAAATTTAATTATTTTTGTTAAAGTATTCAAGAATGTAATTAGGATTCTACTTTCTAAATTTAACTGTTCATTTTTTGTTTTCAAGTTTCAAGAATTTAATTAATATGTCTTTAATTCAACATTGGATTTGGTTTAGAGCAGATAAAAGTATTCAAGAATGCAAATTATATTCTTGTTTCTAACTATAGTGGTTATCTTTTTTCTTTTATGAGATTTTAAGAATGTAATTAATAGTTGGATGTGTTTAAGAAGTGACAAGTGTTATCTTTTTGCTTTTCTGAACTTTTTAAATTTAGTCGTTAAGAGCTGATGGAGGGATATGGATATGTTTTAGTAGTCATGCTTTTTAGTAATACTTGTTATCACAAGTTATAAGAAATGTATTTTGATGCAAAATCTTTTAACTAGAAAAAGCCTACAAACATAGAAATAAATAAGCATTACTCATAAACTAATTGTAAAATCTTTAATTAAAGAAAAAAATTGGAAATAATCATTATTGCTATTTAATATCTTCTATTTTAAAAAATGTAAAGATAATTTTATTTAGTTTTATGATTTCATTATTCTTTACACATTTTTTAATATAATTCTATTTTTAATTATTTTTTTTCAATTTTATTATAGTAATTTTGATATCTTTTCCAATCATATTTAGATATAAATTAAAATTATAAAAATATTATTATATTATATTTATTAATTTTAAAAAGTAAACTTATATAAATACTTTAATTTAATTAACTGTATATATCCACTATCATTCATATATATATTATAAAATCTAGAATTTTAATAAAAAATATCCATTTTAAATAATATACTTCGTAAAAAAATCTAAAATTTCAACCAAAGTAACAAACAGATGGAGAGATGGGGTGTTGGCATCCTATCAAATAGTAAACTGATGTCTTTTTACCATATTAAACTCATGAATTTAAATCAATTCCTTATTTGTTGGTCACGCTTTTGTTGTAGTTTATCGATGTCAGAATATTTGACCGTTATCAACCATTTAAGATTTCAAGATTAGCATGGAGAATAGGAGCACGAAAGAAGGATGCTGACTGTATATATTATTACTCCGTAAGGCGTTTCCCTTTGAAATGAATTGCCCCAGTCGTCGTCACCGTGTCCTATTGTTAACCGTAAATTTGTGATGTTAGATGATTGAATGAAGTGTGATCGTTGATCAACACTGATCCAAAACTGAACCGTTAATGAGGAAGCCAGACGGACGCACCGCCAGCGAGCCATTCTCCACCAGTGAGCCATTCGTTTCCCTGACATGTGCTTGTTATAATATTTTTCCGTAACGCGTGATTTGTCTGTTGGCCCTCCGAGGCGCATACACTCTCAATAATTGCATTGCAAACCTGTTATCTCGCATTTCTTGGTCCATTCTGGTCGACTGCTAGAACTTCGAGCAGGGAGATTTTCGCTTCGAATTTGCAGTGCCCTGTCTGAGATTCACATTTGCTCAGCAGGAATTGCACTTAGGATTTGGGCTTTTCCACATCAATTCACAGTAACAGGCGAGTTGTGAGCATGAGCGAGAATGGCAGGTGCAGGAAACTACGCATCTGCAGCTCTCTTGGCCGTTGTGATGATAATGGTGGGAGCTGGAGTAACTACAGCAGCAACAGAGGTGACGGTAGCATCTCCCAGTCCAACAATGGAGGCAGGTGCTGCTTCCATGACCTTCGTTCCCTCTCTGTTTTTCGCCATCATGGCCTCATTCATACCCTTCTTGGCCTCTCGATTTTACTGAGATCCGTTGCCGTTGCTCTTGGTCATTTTTAATGATGAGGGAGGGGTGGCTTTTATTATCCTATTTTATGTATATTTCTGATATGTATACGACATTATAGCTCTAGGTTTTGTGGAGGCCATTCTTTTTTGGACGAGTGCCAGAGTATTTTGCATCTGCTACACGCTTTTCTTCCTTCATTCTTTATCCATTTAGGAAATAAAGGGATCTTTCCGCGGCCCTTTCTACTGAATATGATTTGAGTTAATAAATTTTGTTTGATAATCTTGGACTTAGTAGATTACAATTGCTTGGCAGATTTTGATTTTTTCGGTTGTTTTAAGGTTTTTTAATGAATCCCTTTGAAAGTTATGATGTTGTTTGTCGAGAGTACTTTAAAATGGGATGAGTTTAAATATGCTAATCTAGGGTAATGCACTAGAAGCATTGGTTCGCATGAAATACTTTCCAACATAGGGTAATGTTCCAGCATCGTAACCCTCATCGCGTCAAATTTTCCGAGAGCGGGTGACCAACCACCTCCCTGCTGGCGCCCGCTATGCTGTCACATTTTCAAAATGAAAGCTCGCGCCAAATCAGCAACTCGTGTTCTATTTTCGTTTTGTTTTCGCTCCCTTGCTCCGTTCGCGCTCCCTTGGCTCTCCCCGCAGATCCTCTGCAACCCTCTAGCAGTCACTGCTCCCGCTCGCGGTGCTGGATCTGTACCTCCTGTGTGCGCTAAGGTGTAAGGTGATGCTCTGTAAGCTTACAAATATTCCAACCACATTCATGATTAATGAATAAGCTTTTCACGCCTCTTCTTCATAAATTTCTTTGTTGTATTTTTATATGATCTCATGGTCTATGGCAAGAACTCCCTCCATGCTAAGTTGAATGCCAAGCATTCAAAATATGATTTCTTCGAAAAGCTAAAGTGATTAGGCACAGATTGAACAAAATACAATCAACCCTGCAAAAAAATGTAGCTCTGAAGGAACATTGACAACCCTTTCTTGACAATATACAACAGAAAAGGAGCATCCGATGTTGCCATCCTCGAATATTGCTAAAATACTAAGGTGCCAATTTCTGGTATGGAAATGGAAATGGAAGTAAGATACATGGAGGGAAAAGAAAAATAAATTTTACTCCTTCCAGGAGTGTACACCCCTCATCTAATGAAATTGCACAAAAATGATGCCACCAATCATCTCATTCACTCAAATATTGTTTATTCCACGAATCTGGATGTAATAGAAGGTAAAATCCCCTTATAACTGATCACAAAATTAAGTGCTTACCAGTGAAGAACATACATAAAGGGTTCAACATCTGGTCGTGATCCGCTCTTTTTCGTCTTTCATCTTCTATCTATCGACTTTCTTTTGCGGTAAGCTACATCAGCAGTTAGGAATCTGTATGTTTCCAGGTTTTTTTATGTTTTGACACTTGTCCTCATAATAACGCCTATTATAAATTACAAGTTTCCAACGACCGCTGAAGTTATTCAAAATTGTTGTACAAGCAAGTGTTCCCATGAATTCCACTCATTTAATCTGAACACAAAAACATCAGATACCCGCAAAAACAAGGTTTAAAAACACAAAACAGACCCCTGATTACTCGAACTATTACAGGGATCTTAGAGAATAAATAAATCCTTGAAAATTGTATTAAGTTTCTCAAAACAATAAGAGAAGTTCCGTACCTCTTTAAAGAACTGTGGATGGGATCGAATTGTATAGAATTGTTACGAAGAGTATCCTCGTGTTTCTGTTTCAGAAAGGAATTTCCGGGTCACCCAGGATGTCTTCATTAGAAAGATAATATAGCTGGTAAATAGACAACTACAACGTCAGTGACAACAGGATGGGCTGTAGCAAGGGCGAAGGCACGTCAGTTTCTTATCAGTACAAATAAGGTTTTTCACAAATCTCTTCTTGTAGGAAAATGTCTTTTTCATAAATAAAGAGTTTTGTGATCTGAGTGACCCCTATATTTCCTAAGAGGTAATCACAATTGACATGTTATCTTGCCAGTTGTAGTATTGTGCTCGTCATTGCAGGGCAACAGAGTATCGGATTTTGTTCTGCGTATGACCGTGACATGATATCTTTGATTCTTATATTTTGTCTTCAAGTTCTGAATTATTGGCTATACCAAAAAAGAATAAAAAAAGAAAACTAGCCATATTCAAGCAAAACTTGTGCAACAAATTCCTTCTTTATTAGGAATCATCTATTACGAGCAAGCTCCAATAGCTACCAGTTGTGGCAGTTCATTACATGTACGGGTAAAGACTCAAAGCTGGGGTTCTGTTGTGACAAGTACTGGGGATACATGAATCTCTGCTTTCTTGTTTAAATAAAGGAGTGTTAGTGGTATTCAAATAGAAGGAAGACAAAGTCAATGCAACAACTGGCCATTCATTAGCCTAAACAAAGGAATTACACAAGGAATTCTAATTTTGCGAGAATGACAAAACTTGGTAAAAAATACAGATGGCAAAGATCAACAGGAATAAAACTGTTTCCAAAGTTACGAACATGAATATATCAGTAAAAAGGATAGCTGGTTAAATATGTGGCCAAATTTCCCTTTTTAAAGAGAGGTGGAAAAAATTTCAGAGCTCCGTCATCAACAACTCAGATTTTCAAGATGAGGATCAACAGTTAAAGAAGCATTATCTAGATTTCTAGGCAAATAAATTTCTATTAATTCCATATTGAAAGAGAATTTGACTCCAGAAGCTCCAAATGCTATGACAGAGCTCCCACAGGCTCCCAAGGCACTATCCTGATTATAACACACTCCAAATTCATGATTATATCAAGTCAGACTTGCATTCGGAATTTGACCCAAACAATGATAAAACTCTATAGGTGCATTTTGACAGTGTTCCCATTTTCGACCCTGCTGATGACAATGAAGGAGATGTGGACAAGTTTGACCTTGTACTTAATTTGAAGCAAGGCGGTGCCAGGTTACTCATCGATTTTGAAGGCCTTCTTGTATATGATAACTACAATTACTGCAATAAATAGAAGCACAAGACATTTTTTATGCCAAGTTCATCCCTTGAACATTTTACAGGCCCAGGGAATTATTTTTCATTCATTGTAGACCCTTAGAAGACACAAATTTTGATTATATTGATATGGCCAATGGATGTTCATGTTCGGCAAGTTGTGAATATAGAATTGAAGAAGCCCCCAGCCGCAAAGAACAATGGTAAGTTCCAGGCAACCCTATCATTGTTCAAAGTTATGATAACTAGATCTCAGGAAAGATTATCTTTCCAGTTTTGAACAACATTCATCCTTTCATTTCCCAACAACAGAACAATGATCCAGGAGACGTGGATTCCAAAATAGCAGATGAACAGGAATATGTGCCAAGTATTATTTCATTTAATAAAGTTATAGTGGATGATGTCTTGTGTCGTTGCTGCAAATGGTTAAACTGTCTTAATGATGGCTATGTGTTTAGTCAATCATGCATTAAGATCTCTGATAAAGTTTTTCAATATATAAATGCTAGTGATCGACCACTGGTTTTCTTAGAGTTACACCAGTTCTTGGAGCAAACATAGCGTCTATACTATGCCAAAAGATAAATGACAATTATTGTCTAGGAGAATTTACAATAGCGTTGTGAGGACTACCCTAGATGCATGAACGACAATGGCAAAACAAGTACTGAAATGCCCGAGATCCTCGAAGCTGCTGGGGGTGATTATTGTGGGGTGATTCTGAATGAAGGAACAAAGTATAATGCATCGCCATGAATCTGTAGAAGTCAACTCATGGAGGATGTGCTATGAGAGGGCTTCAACATTCCCTAGGCATTGCAATCAACAGTTACATCATGCAATACCTTTGCCATTGAAGCATTGTGTGTGCCATCGGGATCATTCACTTCTCCACATTGAAGCATATAAACTTATGATATTCATCTGACAGATAACTCTTTGGAGTTCTGATAAGATCATACAACACCAAAAGCTAAAATCTAGGCCCAACTCTTTGAAAATTATCTTTGAAGGATCCTATAGCCCCAAGTAGACCATGTCATCCATCTCACTGTATGGACGAGGAAATAGTGAGATTGGATTCTCAATGCATCCACTACCATCTTGTTGAGGGGCTGACTCAGAATGTTGAGAATTTTACAATAAGCCAAGGAAATTCCGAAACGAATTCTCAACTGGAGAATATTAACGCTAAGACAATAGCTATCAATTAACATAGTTCAATTGAGTTGCTTGAGACCCTCACTCTCCTCATTAAAGAAAAATAATTCTGAAGGAGCACAACTCAGTGTTAAGATCCCTGTGCAAACTGATTTCCAAGCCGAGGCATATCTTGAAATCTTAAATTTAAGTGTTGCATCAGACGGGTTACCATGATGTAAGAAGTGGATCAGGTGAGGTGGTGAATGGTGTGATAGTGGAAGACCTCATACTCATCTTTCTAACAGTCTTTTGTGACAACATACATGAAGTTACAGGTCTGGCCCTTAACAACATTGGTAGAAAACACACAGTAAATGAATCCCCTCTTCTCCCCCCTCTTTCTGTTACATGCTTTAAAGGAGGAAACCAGTTTCACTCCAACCAATACAAGGATCTGCAATGACAACATTTGTGCCTTCGAAATGTTTTTGAAGAGCACTCCATATGCTACAGGAACTGGTAGGGCCAACCTAGAAATTTGAATGTTTTCTCCCCTTTGTTTAAAGCATTTGGTAGTTAACAACAATTCTATGCAAAGTGAATCAGTGTTGGACTGTAAGGCCGCAGGAGGGTCAAAGTAAATTTTTGTTTGGCAGCTGAAACGGGTTGGATGGTAAGGACAGATCAGGTAACAAAAACAATAGCACAACCAATCCAGGATCATTCAAATTATTTGGTGGTAGAAAGTTCTAACCCAGGGCTACCAGAAGCAAATAGGGTCCCCCTTGATCTTTTAAGAGGCAGCGGTTTCAAACTTGGAACAACCTAACAGGGCATGTTGAATTGTGGAAAGTAGGAGAAGGTTATTCGAACCTCTGTGGCAAGACAACCAACACAACTATTACAACAAGGATTTCCCATCACAAGTGGAAATTGGAGCAAGGGTAACATAACAGTTATCCGGTAGTTAGACATTAATCTAGTAACCAGTTATAGTTAGAAGATTCGATTACAGAATTTTAACGTTGCACTCAAAGTATATTGGTGGTCGATTTACTACTATGTGGGAAATTAGCCCTATCCTTTGTGGTTTTGCTATAGAATCATATTACTGTTAACAATCTAGTACATTAATAGTTGAAGTGCTATATTGTGCATCTTTGGTAGAATCTACTTTCATACCTCAAAGATTTTAGATCATAGCCAAAATTTAAGACAAAACAGAGGCACCTGTGTCCATCTTTAATCCCCCTTGCAGAAATAATCTTAAACTTAATGCATCATTAGACTGGATTTTATGTATAAGAGGTGTATGTAAATGTAGATTGATTGTTTGATTTGTTTTACTGATATACACACTCGATTATTCATGGCCAAAAATGCATTGGAGTGTTATAAACTTTGTTTCTCTAATGATTTGTCAGTTGTCTCGTAAGATAACAATATTAAACATTATTTTTTTAATGGCAAAAGAATGTAGCAAGTCCTAAAACCTAATCCGTTGTACCAAGTAATGAAATCTCGTATCTAAGCAGTCTGCATTTTTATTGTTATGGTTTAATTCACCTTACATCTTAGCGCACATCGGAGGCAGGGATTTAGCACTGTGAGCGGGAGCAATGACTGCTTGAGGGTTGCAGAGGACCTGCGAGGTGAGCCAAGGGAGCGCGAATGGAGCAAGGGAGCGAAAACAAAATGAAAACAGAACGCGGGCTGCTGATTTGGTGCTAGCTTTCACTTTGAAAATTTGTCGGCATGGCGAGCGCTAGCAGGGAGGTGGTGGGTTGATGACAGGCTGTCCATAGCCTGCAAGCTAGGACCTTCAACTCAACCTTATACTGCAATTAACATGCCAATTTACGCCTTTATACGCACAGTAAAAAAAATAAAGGAACCCACGCGCTCCTTCCAAACAACCTGACAGCGTGGTATTTGACAGTCTTTCGTATACTGTGCAAGCCTAATATTCTTCCCAATCTAGTATACGCACAACAATTCTAATTATGCCCAGCAATTCTCATTATAAACCCCCACAGCCTTAACGCACAACAATTTAACAAGACACAAGAATTATCCATGAACAAACTTTCATAAAATTTATAGCATTACGCACAACAATTTACACAAAACTCAACTCGCAGGTTCTTTGAACCCACAAAACATTCAAATGTTCTGGCTTATATATCAATAACCCTCCTCCACGCAATTCTTAGTAATACGCACAGCTGAAAAAAATATCAATAAATCCACGTTTCTACTGCGCTGGAATTAACCACTATTTATATGTATGAATATATACACGGCTCCACACCGTTCCACTCAACCAAAACAGAGCTACACTTTCCACATATTATATACAGCAGTCAACATATTTCAACATATTATATTCAAGACACAGTCAATTAACTGGATGCATGAATACAATTTAACACAATACCACAGAAATCTTCCAAACGGCGAGAGGAATTTTCAAAACAATAATTCTGGTACGCTCCTCCCTCTCTCTCGATGAGATGAGAGCTCAGCTGCAGTTTTATTTATAATAATAATGGATATGTACAATAGATGTTCTGAGACCTTATCTTCTAGAAAAAAAAACAGGATTTTTCCTCTTTTACATAATGATATAAAGCTGGAAGTTTTTCCCATCCTTATCCTAATTTTAATTGGAAACATAGAAATTCTTATCCAGATTCTATCCTTTTATTTAGGGAAAAGGATATTTACATAATTTTTTTACTTTCCTATTTTTAACTGAGAAAAAAACATATTTTTAACTGGAAAAAAAAACATAGAAAGTGCAGGCTTTTCTATGAGTTTTCTGCTCCTGCATCAGACTCCCAAGGTTGAAAATGATCATGATCTCCTGATCATGTGGTTTGTAGTCTTGGTCCTCCTGGATCCCATACTTTGTTCTGCAACCGTCCAAATGCTTTATTCCTTTGCTGCTGCTGCATTTTTGTTTTCTTTTCCTCCATCTTCTTCTTTTTGTCAATCATGTTCAGGTTCTGATTGCTCTTACTTGCTGCTATTTTTATCTTCCTCCATTTGGATTGTTGCATCATCAGCTGCCATATTTCTTCAATTTCTATGTCCAGCTTACTGCTGTTGTTCCCAATTTCTGTTAATTCAGCTGCTACCATAGATGTTGCTTCCGCTTTCGCCTTAGATGTTGCTACCTCCCAAGCTTCATGTTCCTCTGCAACATACTTTGGCTCATCACCTGTAAACACAAACAAATTGTTAGCATTGAAATCGCAAGACCCACTCATCTTATTTGTGGATTCAGTCACCAACTTTTTCTTCTGCAGCTCCAAGTCTTTTTCAGGACTCAAAAAAATTTCACTCGCTTTCTCCTCAACTTTCTCTCGCAATATTTCAGCATGTTGATTTGTATTTACCATGAGACTGTCAGCTAGTCTCGCCTTCTTACCATCTTCTGCTTCATGACTTCCCTTCATGAAAACTTCCTTGTCTTGTTTCCTCAACAAATTAACATGTGCATGAGTTCTCTGTCTCTCGAGTTCCCTTCTCTGAAGATCTAATTTCCTGTACAATTCAATAACTTCATTAGGAGTAGATTTTGGAAACTTTACATAACCTTTTATTCCTTCAAAAACTCTTGACCAATCTTCAGCTGGTTCTTTCTCTGCATCAACATCCTGATTAGATTCCTTCTTCATGACAATATCAGCCAATTGTCTTTCACCCACAAACATACACAAATTGTCAGATTTAAAACCATATGACCCTTTGGTCTTACTTGAAGTTTCAGTCTTCAAGTCTTCATCTTCACTATCTCCCAGAAATTCTTCTTGTTCCATTTCAACTTTCTCTTGACTCATCTTCTTGCCATTTACCTTGGCATCCTCTTTCTTATGTCCTCTACTGTGGCTTTTTTTCTGAACCTTTGCTATGAGTATTAGTATTCAGCTCCTTTGCAACAAGCCTCTGCAACAACTAGTCCTCCTCGCTGCAATCTTACCTCACTAAGCTCTCCTCACTTAGTATTTTGGTAAGCACGGGTCCTCTGTCTGGAACCTCTTCCTGAGCAACATCTTTGCTCCTTCTAGGCTTCTGCAATCTCCCACGCTCTCCTGAGAACACTTCAGTTGTTCTCTCTATCCAATTCCTTATTGGATTCTTCAAGTTCACTGCCACTTTTCTGCAACCATAAACTTCAGTTCATAACTTCAAATCAAAAAATCATCTCACCTTTAATATCTTGCATGATCTTGTCTTCTTTCCACTGCTGCAATCTTCTTCACTTCTGTATGCTTGCACATCAAATCTGTTATTCACCACACTTAAAAAAAAACACACTTCAATTATCCACTGTACAAAAAACAAACTTCTTCCAGAAAACAATCCCGCTCTGATACCACTTGATGCCATGCTGTCCGTAGCCTGCAAGCCAGGATCTTCAACTCAACCTTATACTGCAATTAACATGCCAATTTACACCTTTATACGCACAGTAAAAAAAAATAAAGGAACCCACGCGCTCCTTCCAAACAACCTGACAACGTGGTATTTGACAGTCTTTCATATACTGTGCAAGCCTAATATTCTTCCCAACCTAATATACGCACAAAAATTCTAATTATGCCCATCAATTCTCATTATAAACCCCCACAATCTTAACGCACATCAATTTAACAAGACACAAGAATTATCCATGAACCAGCTTTCATAAAATTTATAGCAGTACGCACAACAGTTTACACAAAACTCAACTCGCAGGTTCTTTGAACCCATGGAACATTCAAATGTTCTGGCTTATATATCAATAACCCTCCACGCAATTCTTAGTAATACGCACAGCTGAAAAAAAATATCAATAAATCCACGTTTCTGCTGCGCTGGAATTAACCACTATTTATATGTATGAATATATACACGGCTCCACACCGTTCCACTCAACCAAAACAGAGCTACACTTTCCACATATTATATACATCAGTCAACATATTTCGACATATTATATTCAAGACACAGTCAATTAACTACTGGATGCATGAATACAATTTAACACAATACCACAGAAATCTTCCAAACGGCGAGAGGAATTTTCATAACAATAATTCTGGTACGCTCCTCCCTCTCTCTCGATGAGATGAGAGCTCAATTGAAGTTTTATTTATAATAATAATGGATATGTACAATAGATGTTTTGAGACCTTATCTTCTAGAAAAAAAAACAGGACTTTTCCTCTTTTACATAATGATATAAAGCTGGAAGTTTTTCCCATCCTTATCCTAATTTTAACTGGAAACATAGAAATTCTTTTCCAGATTCTATCCTTTTATTTAGGGAAAAGGATATTTACATAATTTTTTTACTTTCCTATTTTTAACTGAGAAAAAAACATATTTTTAACTGGAAAAAAAAAACATAGAAAGTGCAGGCTTTTCTATGATTCGTCTGCTCCTGCATCATGGGTCACCCACTCCCGAAAAGCTTGACGCGATGGGGGTCACCGGTCCCGGAGAAATGCACGATGCCGGAGTATGTTCGCATGGAAGCCCATGGGCATGCATGGTAAAGGGACCTCCATAAGGGCATTTAATTCCCTATGGCAGGCTGGTTAGCTCTTGGCCACTCATCTTCTGACATCAGACCAAAAGGGTACAAAGCATATTATAACCTGACATACTCATCTTCTGACATCAAACCAAAAGGGTACAAAAGCATATTATAACCTAACATACAAATCACAAATTCATTTGCTGACATATCCTGATAAAAGGGCACAAAGCATAAAAATAATGGCATATAAGAAGAGTTGAAGATTTGGTAAGCCGGTGAAATTTGTTCTTGCGTTTTTCATCTTGTGTGTTGAAGATTTGGAAAGCTAATGTTATGGTTTAATTTTCTTTTAATCTTGTAAAATTAAATGATCGAAAATGACATTAATCATTTAAAGGGGCTTAGTGGATAAGGTATCACTCAAGCGGCTATAAAAATGTTCTATGTTACACTTCACTTTATTTGCACCTAGATTCAAAATTGTGATTGAGCCTTTCAGTTCTATATAGAATATATTTACGCCGTAGGGCGTTTCCCTTTGAAATGAATTGCCCCAGCCACCATCGTGTCCTATTGTTGACCGTGGATTTGTGGTGTTAGACGATTGAATGAAGTGTGATCGTTGATCCAACACTGATCCAAAACTAGACGGTTAATGAGGAAGCGAGACGGACACATCGCCAACGAGCCATTCGTTTTGCAGCTGACATGTGCTTGGCTCGCACTGCCAACAAGGGCTCTGGCTGGACTCGAGCTCTGAACCTCCACCTCATGCGCATAAAAAAGGACCATCACGATGATGAAGCAGAAGAAATCCTCCCTCATAACGTTGGCGAGAAAAATGAGAACAACATCTTTCCATTGAAAATATTGTAATAATGTTGATCTTGAAACAAGCGGCCAGATCATGGCGCCATTGAGAGAAGACTCTGGACTCTATAGAAGATTGTTCCCGGCGGCAAGAAAATGGAAGTTCATACACTTTTTCAGGAGACCGCCGACTATATTTTGAATCTTCAAATGCAAATTCAAGGTTTGGAAGCTCTTGCAGATTTCTACACTGCGAATTCTGCAGGTCGTGTGGTCGAGTCCGCGCTGCTACAGGACCGATCAACATCCTGCACTGCACAGGTCTGATATGGTATATACGCGAGCTTGCTTGCTTTTCTGTATAATTTTAACTATGCAGTGTATTTATGAAGGCAACAAGGATGTAGCTGGTTGTTACCTGGGAATGTTTCTCACTATATGGTATGGTTGTATAAGGCAAATAAATTTACTCTTTGTAAAGGTACTGCTCCTATTTCTTAATATCTAAAAGGGGTGAGGATTAAATATGGAAAAATGGCCTGCTATTTTACTGAACACCACACAAAGAAGAGTTTTGAAATATGGAAAGAAAGGGATCTGAGACGAGCAGAGAAAGAGGAGCGCAGAAGAGCTAGAGGTAGACTGAGAAGTTAATCGACATTGTTAGAGTGGCTCGCCGTTGTTGATCCGTGAATGACGCCGAAGAATAAAACTCGCTCCCACACAAAACACCAATTTTTTTGGTCCGCCTCTTTTCCTCCTCAGCTCTTATGACGGCACGTCAGCCCTTATATATAAAAGTGCGACGATGTTTACACTGCAAACTGGATATTGATTTTCACATTTGTGTGTTTTTGAAATTTGTACTTTGTGCTCATAGAAGCAAGATATTCTATAATATGTGTACTTCGTGCTCGTAGAAGTGAGGTATCTACTTAACATTGTTTGTTTTCCAAGTTTGTTTATCAGAATGTTTCAATAGATACATGTGAATCTAATTTGGGATGTATTTATCAAGGGATCAAAAATAGGGTTATAGATGTATTTTTTTGAAATTTTATTTATATTGGATTTTTTTTTGTAATGAGAATTTTTGTATTAAAAAAAAAGTGCTACTGGAACATGCTGCTAAAGCAGTGTATAGGAATGAAGGTTACAATCCTTGGCCGAAGAAAATGAGTCATTACCTGTATGTTTTGAGATCCTTCCAATATAAATTTTTCGAAGATTTCCAACAAACATTTGTCTCCTATTTAAATGGGTGGTTGAAATTATTTTATGCAACACTCCCCTTTAATTACAAAAAACAAAAATTTAAACTAAGATATTTTCTGGTTCGAGTCTAAGCTATGCTTACAATTTATTTATTTTTGACATTAGTTGGATTTCCTTTTCTTTTCTTGATTGCTTTAGCTTTGTCTTTTTGTTGTAAGCTTCAGATTTCAGTGTCTTTATTCGCTGGTGCAACTATTCAATTGTTCCAAGTTGTCCATGCATGTCCTCTATTTCTTCAAAAATTGGCTTGTATGTAAGCGACTACCACATGTCACCTTCCGTAGCTTGCTCTTCATCAATTCGTTCCAAAATAAATCATAAAAATATTTTGTCTCTGAAGGACATTATTGCATGGAAATTTCATTAGCATTTTTATTTTCTACAACATCCATGTTGCCTTCAACATTCATTGTTGCAAGTTCTATGAAAACATCATTAACACATGGTGTTTCAAGCCATGTTTCAAGAAGTTTTAGTGTGAGAGATTCTCAATGAATACTCAACCTCTTTTTCAATGAAGATAAGTTATTGTAGCATATGTCACTAATCAATGCCAACGGCATGTCCATGTTTATTTCAAAATGATTTAATGTGTCTAACATCATCTACAATATAATCTGAAAGATAACTCATTGATCATAATAGAGATTCTTTTAATGTCTTAAAAAAAACCAATTGATGCAACTTTGCGAGAGAAAAATGGCATTGCCACATTAATATAAATCATAATAGAGATCTTCATTCATATATATATATATATATATTAATATATAAAATAATAATATATAAATAAGAGGAGAGAGAGAGAAGAGAGAGAGAGAGAGAGAGAGATTTATTTATCTCAATGATAAATTGAGATTTTTGAGATTCTTATCCCACGTTGCATACGATTTCAGTGTATGTAAATGAAAAATTAATAGATCAATTTAATCTTAATTTTGACGGATTTCCTATTCTTCCCCACTCTATGCTATTCTTCCCCACTCTATGACTTACGGCGTTTCCTTTGCAACATAAGATGCAAAGGCTAGTTATGTTCCAATTTCCTTAACGTGTATTGCGCTTTTCTCCCTTCTTCTTTTGCGCTTTTCTCCCTTCTCTCAGGGAGTGTTTTTTCTGGTGTGCTATGGTTGTTTTTGTCTCTGCTTGAGTTCGTGTGTGGCTTCACCTTTGTGTCTGAGTTGTGTATGTCATTTTTCTTTTATTTTCGAATTTAATGCCAGAGTGAGAAAGAGAGTAGAGAGGATTCTTCCTCAATTCCACGTAGTTTGATCTATAAAGGGAACTGGTTAAACACAACCTCCCTTCCTATTTTGAATCAGTAGATCAGGTGAGAGATGTGGTCGTTATTTTGATATTTTGATTTGGAGTCTTTAATAACTAATTTGTGGTTTTGATTTTAGATTTTGTCAATTAATATTTTTTTGTTTGTTTATTTCTACTATCACCTTGCTGAGAGAAAGGAAAGAGTGCAAAGGGCTTAGCTAAAGGTCGAGCGAATACCATTATGAAGCGAAAGGATTAAGGTACCTTACAACAACTTACTACTTCTCTATATTTACTTCTTCGCGGAATAATCTCTCAATTTAATAATTCTCTATGTTTACTTCTTCGTGGAGTAATCTTTGGATTAATGGTGTTTAATGTTGGTCTAATTTGATTAAGATGAGAGTAGATAGGATTAATACATCTGAGAGCAAGAAAGAAATCAACAGAAGTGGGAAAGAACAGAGCAGAGATGATCATTCATGAATTCCATGTCAATCTTTAAAGTAACAATTTCTGGATTAATGTTGTTTAATGTTGTCTTAATTTTCTTGATATCAGAGTAGCCAGAAAGAACAGAGTCGTTTGATCTTCAAAGTAATAATCTCTTTATTAATGTTGTTTAATGTTTGCTTATTTTGCTTAAGATCAGAATACAGTGGATTACTGCGCTTTAGAGCGAGAAGAAACAGAGTAAAGAGGATCATTCCCGAATTCCATGTCGTTCGATCTTTAATGTAATAATCTCTGGATTAATATTGTTTAATGTTTTCTTAATTTGTTCAAGATCAGAGTATAGAGGATAGCGAGAAAAAACACAGCATAGAGGATTATTCCTCAATTCCATGTTGTTCGATATTTAAATAATAATCTGTGGATTAATGTTGTTTAATGTTTGCTTAATTTGCTTAATATCAGAGTACAGAGGATTACTACGCTAGAGAGTGAGAAAGAACAGAGCAGGGAGGAGCATTCCTGAATTCCATGTCATTAGATCTTTAAAGTAATAATCTCTGGATTAATATTTTTATTTGTTTGCTTAATTTTCTTAAGATCATAGTAGAGAGGATTACTATGCCTTAGGGCTGCGAAAGAACATAGTAGAGAGGATTATTCTTGAATTCCATGTCATTTGATCTTTAAAGCAATCATATCTGGCTTACTATGCCTGAGAGGAAGAAAGAACAGAGCAGAGAGGATCATTCCTGAACTCCATGTCATTCGATATTCCATGTCATTCGATCTTTAAATGATAATCTATGGATTAATGTTTTCTAATGTTTGCTTAAGATAAGAGTAGACCGGATTACAATGCCTGAGAGCAAGAAGAGCAAAGCATAGAGGATCATTCCTGAATTCCATGTCGTCCGATCTTTAAAGCTATGTGGTATGGTTTTACTAAATACCGCTATGGCGATTAAGGTACCTTACAACAACTTTTTAATTCTTTGAGGAGTGTTATCTCTGGATTCGCTTAAGAGTAAAGCAGAGCAGAGAGGATCATCGTGCTTGTGAGCGAGAAAGAGCAGAGCATAGCAGAGGTTGAATTCCATGTAGTTTGATCTTTAAAGCAAACTGATTAAACAAAATTTCCATTCCCCTTTTGGATCAAGCGGTCAGGGTATGTGGTATTGTTTTAGTCTCATTAATTCGTTCATTAATTAATATATTTATCATTTTAGTATCATTGTCTATTTTTTTGGATTGTTTTCCTTTCTTTCTTTCTTCATTCTGTTGAGATAAAGAGTATAGAGGTCTGAGCGAAAGGCGGAGTGAATACCGCTATGCAGCCAGAGGTTTAAACATTCTTTACAATGACTTCTAAATATTTATCTATTTTTAATTCTTCAACGAGTTATCTCGGGATTAATGTTGTTTAATATATGTTTAATTAGCTTAAGGGCAGAGCAGACACGATCATTACGCCTTAGAGCACAGTAGAGAGGATCATTCATGAATTGCATGTCCTTCGATCTGCTTGGAAAGGGCTGAGCGAAAGACAGAATGGATACTGTTATGGAGGCAAATGCTAAAGGTACCTTGAAACATCTCCATATTTCCTTATTTCTACTTTTTACTAGAGTTATCTCTAGATTTATGATATTTAATTTGATTAAGAGATTTCACATTTTTGGAAATAAATAAATGCATGCATGCTGGACTATTTTATATTTCGAGATTTTTGGATTCATGATGTTTAATTGCTATAAATGAAATTAAATTTCTTTTCGGTGAAAAGCGAAAGTTATTCTAAATTTTTACACAAGTGAATAACTCGTAACTTCTAGTTATGATAGTTTGCTTCATTGTATTTAAAAATTTGAATGAAAGTTTATGCAGTTTTCAACTAAGTAGATTATAAGATAACCAAACAATATCAATATCAATATAAAACAAAACAAAAAAAATGAATAAATGATTGCCGGTCTTAATGTGACGATACAATGTTTACATAATATTTTCTCATATTCTTGAAATTTAAGAAATACTTCTAATTTTGTTGACACTGTTGAAATTATAGAAATATTGCTAATTTTGTTGATGGAGTGTTTCAATCCAAACCATATTGATTATTATATTATTGATGTGTGTTGGAATTCAAGAAACACAACAATGTGACGACACAATGTTTACATAATATTTTCTCATATTCTTGAAATTTAAGAAATATTTCTAATTTTGTTGGCACTGTTGAAATTCTAGAAATATTGCTAATTTTGTTGATGGAGTGTTTCAATCCAAACCATATTGATTATTATATTATTGAAGTGTGTTGGAATTCAAGAAACACAACACTCAGGGCTTACAAATTACATAATATTTTCTCATATTCTTGAAATTTAAGAAATATTTCTAATTTTGTTAGCACTGTTGAAATTCTAGAAATATTGCTAATTTTGTTGATGGAGTGTTTCAATCCAAACCATATTGATTATTATATTATTGAAGTGTGTTGGAATCCAAGAAACACAACACTCAGGGCTTACAAATTTGTTCGAGTTCAAGAGAACTATAAAATCTATTCCTCAACGTCATGAGAATTATAGAGAGAGGGGAGGAGTAAAAAATTGTTTAGTTCTTTGGGATTCCCACCTCCACTATTGTGAAGAGAAATTTCCTTCATTCTTCGAGGCAGACAACATGTCTACATTTTGCTACATTTTGCTGCAGGCACAATCTTTCCCATGCTCAGGATGATCGCGAGTTAAGCAAGTCATTTCTCTGAATTTGAATTATTTTAACATTCTTAAGCAAAGCTTGTCCTTTAATCCTTGTTTTAAAGTTTTTTTTATAATTTTTTTCAGCACCTATGCATAACATTTATAGATAATTTTGTTCACACATTTGAAATACTAATCATTTCTTTGGAAGTATTGTTTATAATTATTTTTCTGCAACTATGGATAACATTTATTTTTGTATACTTTTGTTCATACATTTGAAATTCTGAGCAATTTTTTATATTTTTAGTTTCCCATTATACCTTTGTTCACACATTTGAAATTCTGAGAAATTTCATATCAATATCCATCTCTCATCACACACAATTACAACTAGTCCTCACAACAAAAGCTAAATGGTTACAATTTCGAAACAGGACAGAGGCGGTTGGGGTAAGGGTCAGTGAGGAGGAGGCGAGTGCAGTAATGGTGAGGGGGAGTATGAGGAGGCAGAGGGAACGCGAAGGCAAAGGAGGTGGGGTAGGAGAAGGGGAGGAGGTAGAGGAGAGGGTGGGGCGTAGGAGGGAGACGGTGGGGGATGTGGTAAGGGGTGGCAGGTAAGAGGAGGGGGAAGAGGAGGAAAGTGGGAGGAGGTAGCGGGAGGGAGGAGGAGGAGGAGGAGCTAAAGGAGTAGTGGAGCCAAGGGAGGCATGGGGAGGAGGTTGCGAAGTGGTCGGGTAGGAGGTGGTGGAGGAAGCAGTGTGGGGAGGAGGCAGAGGAAGGGGGGTTGACGAGGTGGAAGAGGCAGAGGAGGATTAGGCAAAGGGGGAGGTGGTGAGGGGAAGTGGTGAGGAGGGGGAGGATGCAGGGGTTCCAGGATGGTGGGAAGAGGGGAAG
>APFE030993910.1:0-10343 GCA_000404065.3 Pinus taeda
AAGCTCTATTTGGTCCATAGGGTGGATGTCTTTTGCAAGAACCTCAAGGTTGGTTCTTATATAGTCTGCAGCTGACTGTGGCTGCAGCATGGTGGGCATGAAATGAGTCATGGTCATTTTACCTTTTGTGATGTCATAGGCTGACATAAGCCTTTGTTGATTGGTGGGGGCCATCTTCAGCAACTGGTTGTAGATTTGGAGCCTTTTCCACTTGCTGCTCTATCCTAGGAGGTGGCTGTTCCTGCTCCACCTGCTTGCCTTTGTCTTTGTTTGATTCCTGTTGGGCGATTCCGACTGCTTGCTGCTGGGCTGTGGAAGATGAGGCAGCTGCTCCAATTTTCCTTTGACAAGAGGAAGAAACCTGCCCACAAGTTTCCAAGTCAGCCTCTTTTTCAAGATTGCTTGCTTCTCTTCGTAGCATTTCTTCTTTACAATTGGTTCTTCTAAGGTGCCTTCTTTCCAGCTTAGGGCATTGGCATACTGCTCAATATGAGGTAGTTTCACATGAGCATAGCCACCCAATTTGTATTTTATCCTCCTAAGGGAAATGAAGTGATTAGGGTCATAAGGCACCCATTTGAAGCTGGTTTGAAGTTTGAGGGTCTCTAGGATCCTATCAGCTTCCTTCCATTCTTCCTCCCTTTTATTTTATAGAAAAGGGCCTAGTTGATTTCTCACCTTAAGTTGCACCTTCTTGTTTTTACTTTGGAAATGGACAAAGTCTGCATTTCCAAACTGCCTAAAGTACTCTAGAGCAAAGAGTCTCATAGGGACATATCTTGGCAGCCTATAAGGACTTAACTCACAGCCATATATTTTGATCACTGTGTGGTGTTGGTAAAAGTACCAATCACCAATGCTGTAGGCCTTTGAGAGGTGAAGAATTCTTTGCATCTCCTATGTCAATCTGGAAGGAGGGACACCCAATAACAAGGTCATAGCTGGATGGATGAAATAGTCAATGAATTCACAGTAGGTGTAAGGTGAATAAGCTAAATGATGGCAGATTGAAGACCAAAACACTACAGACCTTGGGCTTCCCTGGGCATTTAGCTTCTTGAGAGGGATAGGGAAGGCATCGGGCTGATAGAATAAGAATAAATGATAGATGTACCTAGTGTACTTAAACACTTTTTCCCTTTCTAGATTCATCAATTGTTCATGAATCTTATTGGAAATGTATGTGGAAAAATCATAATGCACCGCAGGAGGCATTCCAAGGGAGAAAATGGACAGTATGGCCATAATGGTTTCATCAACATCCTCATATGTCCCATAGCCCAGGATGTAACTGATCAAATCTACCAGCATTTTGCTCAGCTCATTAAGATATTGATATGCTATAGGAAGGGTAGTGCTCATAGTTTGATATTGAGGCTAAATAAACAACTGATTAATCTTGGCAATCTGATCACTAGACAGCTTGCCCCCTTTCGTTATCAGGTCCTGGATGGAGAGAGGAGTTAGGGACCTTGCAGTGTGAAAGTGCAGCATTTCATTGATGGCCTCAGGGGTGATATGGAACAGTACTGAGCCTGAAGGGCTGAGAACGGATCTCTGACAGGGGTCATAGCTAGACCGACATTGATTTATCAAGTCTGCGAGGACATTGACCTGAGGAAGGTTGTAAATGGGTATGTTGGAGTCCCAAATTCCTAAGGTATCAGCCCCACTGAGATATTGGGCTTTCAACTCATTTAGCATGTGAATATTGAATTTGGAGGTCATGGAAGTGCAGTCTAGCATCTGGTAATCTCTATCACCCAGGGCCTTCCACTTTAGCTCTCTGTGTGGGGCATTCAGAGGCTAAACATTCAGGGCTACTGGTATTTCCATGGCTGGGTAGTGTTTGTGAGTTTGTAGTGGAACTGGTTTCAGTGGGCAGGAGAGCACAAAGGGCTAATTTTGCGGAAGTAAAGCCAATTGTAAAGGTAAATGAGGCAACTGTGGTGAAAAATGGTGTAGAATGCTCAAAGGGAGTTAATTGAGGGACTCTAGGGACTGGCGACTCTGTTTTCCCGGTGAATTATGCCTTTCAGGTTTTCAGTCCATGAATGCATGGACAGAGTGTGAATTTAGGAAAAGGCGACTGTATATGGGTTAAGCAGGTGAAATTCGACCCTACCACTGTAAAGGAATGCTGGTTTACCGGGAATTTACTGGTAAATTGGTTGCATTACTGTTACACTGAAATTTGTCACCATGACTATCTGCAGTTAATATGGCTCCATCAATAGTCATATTATCCTCCTTGTCAAGCCTCATACCTCTGCTCTTCATGTCAAACTTCAAAAAGAGAGAGTCACTTAAAAACATGTTTATCTCTGGGTACGCAGGTTCTCTCTACCTTGCCTGCGTGTACGCACTCCAAACACACTGTACCTGCGTACTTGTACGCTCTGTAAGCCAAAGGTTGGGTGCGTACCCCTGTAAAGGTCAAAAGGCGCGAGTTTCATCTTTAAAAAGTTACTTGTGGTCACTTATAGAGCCTTCTAGAAGAGTTTTTGACGTGTATTGAGCGCCTCCAGATGGTTCATGCATCCCTATGATAGAGGAGCTTATCCCATCAAGAGAGGAGCTACCTCATCCAAAAGAGGGAGTATCCCATTGATGTTGGAACTGAATAACCTCCTCTAGAATACTATAAATACAGGCATTGGGCCAAAGGAGGGGAGGTTGAAAGCTGAACATTCTAAAGGGTAAATGCTGCTGGATTAGGACTTCCATTGTTGACTTGTGAGGAGAGATCACTATCCTTCCTTGTTGCCATATTGGGAGTGGGTGAGCTTGTCAAAGTAGAGGAAATCTCTTGCTGGACCCTGGGAGGAGCTTGCACAACACCAAGGCTCAGGTTGTAATGGTTCCTTTTTTGTTTCCTTAATACAAATAAGTCCATTCTTCTCAATGATTTGTTGTTAATGAATTATTTCATGTACTCCTTGGTCTATGTGATGAATATGCTTTGTTTTATGAAATATTCAGGTGTTATGTAATCGTTTGCTTTGTTAGTGTATGCAGGTCTTAAAGTGAAGGAGGAGCTCATCTGGATCAGCAAGGCTGGACTGCTACAACAAGCGTTGGACCTAAGGTAAGATCGGAAAACACTTGAGTTCTCATAGAATAATGTGTGTTTAGAGAAGGATTGCTCTTGTTTGGTTTGTTTGTCACTAGAGAGTCTTAGACTCCTAGGGAGGTTAGGTTTGTCCGCAAAAATAACTCTTTCCGCATGACAGGAGCTTCGGGTTTCTATGCCATCGCGCGACAGGGAACGACCGCCCAAGTCTACCGAACATGTGGCTTTCCATTCCGTGGCATGACGGAAACTGCGACCTCGGGGTCTTCGATGTCCCGCCACGACAGGAACCGTGACCTCGGTGCAGGGAACTCGGGTTTCCATGCCGCGGAACGACAGAGAACCGCCCGAGTCCGCGGAACCCGGGGGCTTTCTGTTTCGTGGCATGAGGGAAACTGCCTAATTTTGGGAACCTCTGGGGTCTCCATCTCCCGCCCGGAACTTGGGTTTCCATGTCGCAACGCGACCAAAATCGCCAAAGTTTACGGAACTCATGGTTTCCATGTTGCGGAACGATGAAGAACCTCCCAAGTCTTGCGAACTCCGGGTTTCCATTTCGCGGCGGGGTGGAAACCGCTTGCCCGGTCTGTCTCTGGAACTTGGGGTTTCCATGCCTCATTGCGATGGGAGCCGTCCAAGTGCGAGGAAAGTGGGGTTTCCCCGCCCCACCGTGACAACAGCTGCCCAAGTGCGCACGAAATCTAGGGTTTCCATGTCCCATAGTGCCGGAAACCTCTACCACGTACGCTGGGGGGTGTCAGGTATTCGAGTCGGGAGCGCCCGAGAGAGTTGAGAGACCGAACCTGTAGTACGGGCGCTCGAGTTGGGCTATATGCGACTCGGGTGAGCGTCCGGTTATATACGAAGTCTTGGCATGGCATTCGCTTATGCGCGATGGTGATGGGTGCACTCATAGCGGGCGCGCCATGTTGGGCATGGCGCACGCCCCTTGATACCTGCATGATGGGCGAGTCACCGATGGAAGGCGTGCGGGCGACCCTTGTTGGGTGCCCGGATGGAAGGGGTGACCATGTGCAGATGAGTTAGGACGCGGGCGGCTGTGCGACGTGCGGCGATGGGTGTAATCGGTGAGGTGTTGGAGCCGACCCATGGGTGCGACGGTGCACACGAAGGGACGCGGCGGTTCGTCGGAATGGGGTGTGTCGAGGTTATGTGGTAGGTCAAACGGGCATGCATGTTGATGGAGCCGACCATTGTTATCCCTGAGAGACACGGCCCTTGGGCGAAAGGATGCATATAAGTAAGGAGGATGGCGTTCGATGAAGGGACATCGAACTCAGACTTCCACATTGCAGAACAAGTGCAAAGGAAGGAGTTGGACGAAAACGGAAGGAAGAGAAGGACGCGGGTAAGAGGGCCGCACCGGTGGGCGGATTACAGAGGGCAGGTCGGACTTGGTAGCGCGGACAGGCAGAGCGGGGCAGGTTACCGTCCGGGCAGGCAGGCCGCACTGCATGCGGGTCACGTGCCCTCACTATGGACCGCACCGACGGGCAGAGTTTGGGCGCCGCGGAAAGGAAAGTCGGGCAGACAAGCGTGCAGTTCAGGTGTGGAGTTGTGTCATGCAGGCCGCGGGCAGTGCAGCATAACCACACGAGACGAGGTTGAGTATTTGGGATATATTATTGATGAATGGTGGGTGCATGTGGATATAGCCAAGATCCAATTTGTTCGGGATTGGCCAAACCCAAACACTCTAAGAGAGCTCCGCAACTCTCTGGGTCTTGCCGACATCTACCGTAGGTTCGTGTTATGGACACGAGACTTCTGATTTTCCACTTCTCTACCAAAGCCACTGAGAATTCAGCAACACATACCAGACGCACTTGGAGGGTCAGAGAGTTCCATATTTTCACCTCAAGGATGCACTGTTATGCCACCTGGGACACCTCTGTGTTCCTTTAAGCGAGCGTTACAAGATGATTTGGGAAGCACACTACAGTTACATCGTTGGGCATTTTGAGGTTGAGAAAATAGTGGAAGTACTACAAAAATATTTATGGTAAGTTATATTCGCTGCATTGTTAAGAACACTTATTGGAAAATTGATTGAGTGTTGAAAGAATAATTGAAGATAAATTTATGGTAAGTTATTTTCGCTGCATTGTCAAGAACACTTATTGGAAAATTGACTTGATTGTTGAAGTAGGCGCAGACCGTGTACTCAAGTATTGGAAAAAGGAAAAAGTACGGCGGTGCCGCACTGCTTATGCGTGGTTGAAATACTGCCACTAGGATAGGAGCGTGAAATGGGGTCTCCTAGTACCTCCTCCACAAAAGTCGCCAAATTGCGGGGAACCCGGGGATTCCATGTCCCGCCTTGTCGAAAGCATCCCAAGTGCGGGAAATTTGGGGTTTCCATGTCTCGTTGTGATGGAAATCGCCCCATGTGCAGTAAACTTGGTGTACATCGAGTCTGCAACCTCACGTCAAGAGAAAGGCTCGGTCGGTCAAGAGAATGAAGGTTTCTTCATTGTTAAAGGATCTCGCTAAGGATCAAAGGCTGGAGTCTCTTCCAGAGCTATTCCACCATGGACTATCAATAGTTGAAAGAAGGACACAGTGCCGGGGAACAGAGTGCCGAAGAAAGGAAGTGCAGAGAGGGGGAAGGACTCGACTTGTGCTGGGAGGATATCATTGTCAAGGGTCTAGGGCTTCGCAATGACCAATAAGAAGCTTCAATAAGAGAAATTTACGAAAGGGTTTTCCTCTCTGAGAGAGAGAGGTTTTTCCTTGGCAGAGAGCCAACATCTTGTGTTCTTGTTCTTATGTTTTTGGCACCAGTTTGATGAAAGTAAACACACATGCATTAATAAGAAGAGAAGAAGATTAAGATAACGCGATAGATTGTAAAAGAGCTTCACAAATTGTTATCAAGTCTAGAATAATCCCGCTATACCCCCGGATTCTTCAACGCGGTATCGGAGCTAAGGTGACACATCAAGGAAAGGGAATCTCAAGAACATCCGCAAGGATGAAGCATCAAGCCAAGAAGTCTCAATCACATCGAGGACAAGAAGGTCTACCATATATAATTCATCATGGAAGACTACAAAGCAAGAAGAAACGCCTTGTATAAAGGCACCTACAAGAAGAACAAATCAAAGAGGGACCTACATCAAGCTACACCATCTTGAAAAATGAAAGGCAGTACGAGTCAAGTCATCAAGCAAGTCCATTTGAAGAAAGCAACTTGAACAACATAAAGATCTAATGAAGGAAAACCTTTAAGTCTTCAAGAAGAAAGAAAGTTCACTACATCTCAAACTCTATCAAGTAAGTATATGTCCCCTTCTGGGTATACCTCAGTGTCTTTTCGCAAGGAAAGTAACAAATTGTTTGGGACCACTACATGTCCAAATTCCAACGGTTTGGATGCCAAGAATATGGATGCTACAAAAGGGATTGTCATAAACTTAAGAAGGACAACAAAAACAAGAGAAAAAGGGAAGAAGCTCATGTAGCTCAAGAAGTGAAAGAAGACGACAGGAAGCAAAAGAAGGAAGATCCTCTTATGACTAAGTCAACCTCTTTGCTTAAAGTCTTCTTTCAAAGGGGGTAGAGGTCTCATTGGGGGTCCCATTTATGGGATTCAAGAGAGGATGATACACACGTGAGAGCAGATGAAGCAAGAAAGGCTAAACCAATCGAGGAGAACTATCAAATAAAGCCGCGATGATAAAAGCATAATCAAGATGAGGTATGTATTCATCAAAGTTTAGGCCATGTCATCATATATATTGATTGGGTCATGGGAAAAGTTCTAGAATCACGATCAAGGATAAAAGGATCTCTTTCGCCAACGACATGCTCGGAGGCATGTACTATAGTGGAGTAAAGGCCAACATGAAGAAGTGCTCTCATAAGGAGTATAAGGTGGTTGACTAATCAATCCAAGAAGAAGCAAATGAAGAAAGAGATCAAGCATGTGAAGAACATTGTGGTCACAAAGAATAATGATTTGACAAGATTCCTCAACATCTCTCAAAAGAAGGCATGGAAACTCTGACAAAGGAAGAAAAAAGATAAAGGACCCTTCACGCCTACGAAGGCCTTGGAGATAGTAAGGTGCAGATAGCCGATTCAACTCGACAAATATGTCATGGTGAAGAGGCCATCCAACAAAAGCACCATTTGGTGTTGAAGCAATACCACGATGAAGTCATGAAGGGGCACTAAATCAAAGTATGGGAACGAGCGAGTACAACTAAGCATCCATGTGATAAGTATTATGAAGGATAGACAAGATGACAAAGGAGTAGCTAGATGACAAAAAGGACCTGATATATATGAAGAAGGCCACTTTCCACGAAGGGAGCAATGACATGACAAGCCGGGAGGGAAAGTGATCGATGGCCGGTACCCTGCCAAGAAGAAGTTCAAACAAAGACTTCATGACATCGAATGAATGAAGGAGATCAAGCGGCTGAAGGACCCGCGAAGGAGACGTTGTTGATGAATGGACAAGTCCCTAGCTAAGAGGGAGTTCTAACAAGTTCCCAACTACAAAGGAGCTTGGGCAAATTCCTTGTCAGAGGAAACTTCGGCATGTCTTCCTCGATCAAGGGGAAGAGATAGACACAACATTCTTGTCTTCACTTGGCAAGAAAGAACGGGAGGATTGGGTAATCGTTTGGCATCTGATGCTCTCTGAGGATGTGTAGGGCATCCAAGACAACAGTAGGTAAGAGGAGCGGTATTCTTTGAGGCCTGAGAACCCAAGACAAGAATTGTCCTAGAAGGTCATACTCAGGGAACACCTGGGTGGGTATGTACCTCTAGAGACAATGACTAAGGTGTTTATAAGCCATTGGCCTCGCAAACATTGTGCTCTGATCTTATGAGAGATAAAGCTATTAGTCAAGGCCTTGCTATGAACAATGTTGGCTAATATGATGCTATAACAGATGGGTTTCCAATTCGGTTTCTCTTATGTGAATTATTCAAGATTGAAAAATAGCGAAACACCTTGTAATGATCTATGAATACTCCCTAGTTAAGAGGGGTGTTTGGGAAAGTGTAACTGGGTTCGGTCTTCATAATGTACTTTTGATATTTTTATATTCAAGAAATACAATAAATAAATAAATGAAAAATATATATAATATTATATTTATCTTGAGTTTGCTCATTGAAATAGGACTAGCAATGTTAAGTGTTCTAAAGTCAAAAGAAAATGTTGAGGACCTTAAGGGAATGTTACACGAGGTATATTTATGTATTAGATTCAAATATATTCCTACCCTCGTGCCTTCGTTCGGGTCATGCGCCCATTCAAACCCCAACTTTCCTTTGGGCGGGCGGAGTCATCGCGTGTCGTGCCGTGTGTGGGTGCCCGGGCACACGTGGCCGTGCCAAAAATGCTAAGTCGTGACCGCCCGTGTGCCTTCTTTGTTCAGGTCATGCACCCATGGGAACCACAAATTTCACTCGGGCGATTCGGGTCGGCTCGCCCAGGGTGGGTCGAGTCGTGTCGTGCCGTGTGTGGGTGCGCCGGTACACGTGGCCGTGTCAAAAATTCTAAGTCGTCACCTCCCATGTGCCTTCAGCACGTTCGTGCGGCCTGTTTTCTCGACGCTCCCTCAGGCGTTCATTCGGGTCGTGCACCCATGGAAAGCCCAAATTTCGTTTGGGCCGTGCACACATGGAAACCCCAAATTTCATTTGGGTGGGTCAGGTCATGTCGTGTGTGGGTGCCCGTGCAAACGCGTTCGGGCGAGTCGGGTCGAGTCGTGTCGTGCCATGAGTGGGTGCTCGGGAACATGTGGCCATGCAAAAAATGTTAAGGCATGACCACCGTGTGCCTTCTGCATGTTCGCATGACTTGTTTGCCCGACGCTCCCTCGTGCCTTCGTTCGGGTCGTGCACCCACGGAAACCCCAAATTTCGTTCGGGCAGGTCGGGTCGTGCCGTTTGTGGGTGCTAAGGAACACGTGGCAATGCCAAAAATGCTAAGTGATGACCCCCCATGTGCCTTATACACGTTTGTGCGGCCCGTTTTCCCGACGCTCCCTTGTGCCTTCGTTCGGGTCGTGCACCCATGGAAACCCCAAATTTCGTTCGGGCTGTGCATACAAGAAAACCCAAAATTTTGTTCGGGTCGGGTCGTGTCCTGTCCTGTGTGGGTGCCCGTGCAAACGCGTTCGGGTGGGTCGGGTCGGCTCGCCCACAGCCGGCCGGGTCGAGTGTGGGTGCCCGGGCACACGTGGCCGTGCCAAAAACGCTAAGTCGTGATCGCCCATGTGTCTTCTGCAAGTTCGTGCGGCCCATTTGCCTGACGCTCCCCCGTGCCTCCGTTCGGGTCAGGCGCCCACAGAAACCCCAAAATTTCGTTCAGGTCGTGCACCCATGGAAACCCCAAATTTTTTTTGGGCGGGTCGGGACGTGTCGTGTGTGGGTGCCCATGCAAACGCGTTGGGGCGGGTCGGGTCGGGTCGTGTCGTGTCGTGTGACGGCACCCAGGGCACACGTTGCCGTATAAAATATGCAAAGTTGTGACAGGGGGTGGGCTATCCACACGATTGTGCTGCCCGTTCGCCCGAATCTCCCTTGTGCCTTGGTTTTGGTCGTGTGTTGGAGCCCATGTAAACTCGTTCGAGTGGGTCGTTTGTCGTGTAAACACTCGTTCGGGTGGGTCGTTTGCCATGTAAACGCGTTCGGGAAGGTTGTTTTCCATGCAAACTCATTCAGGCGGGTCGTTTGAGGGCACCCGTGTAAACTCGTTCGGGAGGGTCGGGCGAGGGTGTCGGTGTAAACTCGTTCGGGCGAGTCGTGCGGGGTTGTCCGTGCAAACTCGTTCGGGCGGGTTGTTCGGGAGAGGGAGTCTGTGCAAACTCGTTCGGGCGGGTCGTTCAAGAGAGGGTGTCCGTGCAAACCCGTTTGGGCGGGTTGGGTGAGGGTGTCCGTGCAAACTCGTTCGGGCGACGGCGTCCGTGCAAACTCGTTCGGGCGAGGGCGTCTGTGCAAACTCGTTCAGGTGGGTCGTTCGAGTGAGGGCGTCCGTGAAAACTCGTTCGGGCGAGGGCGTCCGTGCAAACTCGTTCAGGCGGGTCGTTCGGGCAAGGGCGTCTGTGCAAACTCGTTCGGGCGGGTCGGGCGAGGGCATCCATGTGAACTCGTTCAGGCGGGTCGAGTGAGGGCGTCCGTGTGAACTCATTCAGGGGGGTCGGGTGAGAGTGCACCCGGGCGAACGAGCCCGTATCAAAAAATGCTAAGTTGTGACCCGAGGTTGGCTTTGTGCACGTTCGTG